>WYDI02004208.1:0-17500 GCA_009867235.2 Psittacus erithacus | reverse complement strand
TCTGGGACAGAGCAGCTTGCAGTCTAAAACCTCAACTCAGGATACAATTCCCCTTAAGAATTTGAGGAGTCCCATTCACTTTTAAGTGCTTTCGAGGGTCACAGTCTCAATCTTATTCTGGTCTTGATTTCCAGGTGTTAAATGAGAATAGCATTTTACTTCCTTTTCATCCTGCTTGAGTAAGCCTTTTCTGTGTTTGTTTCCATCTCAGTGGAACTATCTGAATTGAGCATGTGTGCATCTGAGCTACTTCATAAAGAAAAGCTCGATCTAGAAGATGTGTTGGCATCTAGTTTTTAAAATCGTTACTCCCTTGTTCACTCTTCTGCTTGTCAGTCCCATAGCTGAGGACCTGCTGCTGTGCTGTTTTCTTTTCTTCTCATCACTCATACTCACTTTTCTCCAGAGAAGTAATCTTAGAGGGAAATAGTCTCTGTTGCATCCTAACTATGCTGGGTGAGGCCCTGTTTCCTCCCCATTCCAGTGCTCACGGGAAGGAGGCACAGCCATGTGGAGACCTGCAGTGGGCTGAAGCCAGTCCCCCCTCCAGGCAGGTTTAGGAGGAGGCCTAGAGCATCACAATGTGGCAGCTCTCCTTCCAGGCTGTATATTTTCTCTGCTGGTAAAGGCCGGCCTTACGCACTATGGTTGGCCTCCTCCCAGGATAAAGACTTTCATATATTGCTAAGTTTAGCGGCGGGGGGAAAGTCAGTAGAGAAAGAAGAGCGCTCAGTGTGTGCTCCTCAGGGTGTTAACATCTGTGATATATATGCTTGCCCTCATTCAGTGAGTGCGGCTTCATTCCTAATTAAGAATTGCAGTAATCAGCCAAGAGGCTTTTTGTGTGAAGTTGAGGAGCCAAAATTATTTGTGAATTCAGCTCAGATTCAATGGCGTCTTCTTTTTTTTTTCTTCACCCACCCTTGAAATGTTTCATTTCTACATTTTGCAACAAAGTGCTTTCATTTTGTAACAAATCTAATTTCCTTCCAAGAGTGTGAAATGGTAATTTTGTTTTGCTGTAAAAGCCTATTCTTGGGTTGATCCAAGCCACTAGTATTGTTGTGAGGGCTTTTTGAAGTTTGGTTGTCAGCTTGAAAAAATTAACTATTTGCATAGTTGGTTCCATGAGACAGCTCAACAGCTCTGGAGCCGGATCCGAGATCAAGGTCTGTGCCAAGAAACAGGATCTACTGACGGGACTGGACAGCCTCCCTGCATTTAGTTTGCCATGGGCAAAATGATGTATCCAAGATGTTCCTTACAAAAAGCTTTGTCTTTGCTGGCTATGGGCTAAGAAAGGGTACATTTAAGGTAACGGTTTGCTGCTTTGGTTAGAACCAGTTTGCAATTTTATAACTTTTGTAAGTGCTTCTATAACTTTTTACAAGTACTTTGGTTCCACTTGGTTTTTATGGGCCAACAAAATTACCAAATTCCAGGAAATGTGGTTTGTGTTTTTTGTCTGGGGCCTCAGAATGTCTGAGCCCCTAAATAACACATTGCTGGAGGCTTAGTTGTGTGCAAGCTAGAAGTGAGAGCAACCGTGGCCTGTTTATGAGTTATTAACCCATCAGGAATCCCATTCCAAACAAATATGATTTACAGAGTGTTGGGACATTGCTGCTACAGCATCATCCAGCAGCTCAATTAGAAATGCCAAACAATGCTGTTTGAAAAGCCATTTTGGTCAATGAAAAGACGCCATCAATGTCCATGGTGTGTTAGACCCAACCCTATGGAAAGCAGTCTGTAATCAAAGGGTAACCTTTGTCATTGAAAAATAAAATGTCATTGAAATAAAGATGCACCAACCTGAGATCCAAACCCAGAGGAGTGTGATGGGATTCCAGTGTGGGTCTGTTTGTGCTCTTGTATTTACACCAGTGCATTTCAGAGCTGAAGAGAAAGCTTCACTGCAGCTCAGCCATTTACTCAACCAGTTCAGTTTAACCCTTCACCTTCTGTTGCATCGCTCAGCCTGACTAA
This sequence comes from Psittacus erithacus, assembly GCA_009867235.2. Classification (NCBI taxonomy): domain Eukaryota; kingdom Metazoa; phylum Chordata; class Aves; order Psittaciformes; family Psittacidae; genus Psittacus; species Psittacus erithacus. The sequence continues at coordinate 15,511 of WYDI02004208.1, read as the reverse complement.
AATGCATACCTGAGGCTGTTTTCTTGCCTTTCTCAATGCCCACATGGGCACTGTGGATTGTGTGTAAGGATTCTGCCCTCTTGCTCTGAACTATTATGGCATGGTTGTGTTGGTGCAGGAATCCTTTATACATGGCATTTTCATCTTCACCCTCTCAGTACTCACATGTCTGTATGTGTGTATATTTATATGCATTTTTGGAGGTGCTTCAGCTTCTCTTTTCTTTTTGCCCAGTCATCTGGAATTACTCTCTCAAGATTTCTGTAAGGTTCAGTCACTTTGTGTTTCTCATCTGGGTTTGTCAAATTTTGTTATAGAAATGGATAGCACTTGGCTGATTTTACCCTCCTTTTAGCTTTGTTTCCACTTCTTGAAAGTGCTCTCAGATGGATGCCCACTAAAAGAAGGTCCTTCCTAGTTTAGATCTCTTTTGATTTGTACCTTGCAATGTCATGATAATTCCTGAAGCCTGGGTGATGCTGCGCACATCAGTGGTCTTTCTTGAGTTTCCTATGTGGATTCTGCAGTCTGTTGACAAGTGCTGGCCCAGAGCTCCAGCTGCAATATGGTTTGCAAGTATGACAATTAGAACAAGTATTTCCTTTTCATTCTTAACATTCTCTGTGCTCTGCGAGCCCAAACAGGGATGGTTTCAGCTACATGAGGACTCCACAAACATGGAATAGAGGATATTAGCATAGAAGGGTATTCTCAGCTCACTCATGTGTTTTGCATTTTAAGCCCTTTATGCTTTGGGGGGTTAAACAATGACACCTACTTATGTAGCAATGTTATCTTTCCCATGGGCTGCTTTTATGCTGGCAATCTGGGGGGAGGAGAGATTCCAAAGGTCATCATGCAAGCTAATATCTCATTTTAAATGAGATGACGTTGAACTTCTCTCTCTTCAAATTCACTTTTATCCATGTATTTGTGGGTCTTGAACCAAGTCATTGTACAATATTTCCAAACAGGTATGTCCTGGCCTCTTCACATTTTTATCTCAATATGCCTCCAGATGCATTTATTTGTACCATTTTTGCCAAAACTAGCATCTTATTAAGATGAAAGCTTATCTCACCTGCCTGACACCTTGCCCTTCATACTGGTTATCTGTATATTATTCCACACTCACCTCTTCATATACTGCGCAAGAATGTGGTCTCTGCCATTTGCTTACCCTTGTATGCTCTCTGCATGCCTTGGTATGCTTTTAATTAGGCGCACTTCTGTTCTTTCACTGCCTGTTAACCCTTTCTTTTGAGAAGCATTTTGCCTCAGCCCTGCAAATACCCTCTGCTTTTAACAAAGTCAAGTCCATTTCCCTCAGTAACCTTGATTTCACCAGCTATCAGTTATTCCACAACTAATTCAGATTCTAATTAGTCCATCTGTTAACTATGCAAGTCCACATGACTTATCTTTATTATGTAACATAATGGTCATTCTTTCTACCTGCTACAGATATTTTGGTGTGAAACACACTTTTTTGCTTATGGCATTCCCATGTTGTTAATGTGCCCCCTATGGAATATATTGCAGATTACATGGTTCTATAGCCTCTGCTGAGGAGAGTCACAAGGAGTTCCACCTCTGATTTATTCTTGCTGCGGTTGTTGTTGCTTACAAGAAAGCACAGAGGCTTTGTAGATACCCTCTCGTCTTCTTTGCCAGATTTTCTTCACCTTAAAGGCGTTGATGCCAATAAATTTTTATGGGGAAAAAAGTAGTTTAACCTCTAATAACAAAGGCAGAATAATCACAGAATACTTTAATATTGACCTTAATTTCCTATCACCAGTGATATGGGCTAAGGTCTGATTTCTGTTGCATGATGAGAGTCAATATTAATCGACCACTTGAAACACCTAACCAGTATTTTCTGATCTCATATAGACTTGGGGACTTTCATCCATTCAACCTTGTCACAATCCAGAGGACTAAACCCTATTGGTCACCAGCAGTGCTCTGACAAAAGGTTCTAAATTCACTTTCAGGAAGTTTTTGCTTCTGTTTTTCTACAGAATTTCTATTATTTGGAAAAACAACTCTGTGTTCTGGAAGGTTGTGGTTACGGTTTGGCTTTCTTGGAACACAAGAGTGAGCATTGATAAATGCAAACTTGAGCAGCTTTAACCATGTCTGTTGTGCCTGTGCTCACAAGAGTTCAGCTTATTTTGACCAAGGAGAACTATCCCATGCTTTAGATTAATTTTCCCTACAAAATGGGAAGACTAATCTAGAACCAGAAGAAAGCTCTCCTTTGGCATCTTGGTGAAGATTGTAATAATGAAAAGATGGCTTCTACCCTTTTAATTTCAAGGGCTCAGAACTGAGCTGAAACCAGATGTCATTGAAGGTGTCATGGTTTCTCAGCCTATAGAGGGATTTCAAGCACTTCAGCTAAGCAGCAATAGGTTTCTTAGAGACTGGACATGAATCATTTGGATTTTACTTATGTCAAAGCGCCATTGTAATTTGTTACAAGTCTGTTGCCTACCTTGAAATCTGCAGGATCACACCCTCCATGCAGAATTTCACATGGCTCTTTTGAATGTTGTCCTCAGAGTTCCATGCAGCCTTCTCACAAATTATCCAACCATTCCAGCAGCACTTTGCTCGGTGCTATCTCTAAATCTCCTTTTTTCCTTCTGCCACTTCCAGTGAGTCCCAAAAGTTCTTTGATGGGACAGAGAAGAATTAATGCCAAAGTTGAATGAGTTTCAGCCGCTACCACCTAATTAAAATGATTTTGTGCCAGTTGCTTTTGTTGGGTCGGATCCACACATAATATAATTTTAATCCTGTTTATAGGCACTCCTGGGACAGATTTGAGATCAGCGTTGCCATTTAAGTGAGGTTAATCAAGCATACTGTATGCAGCTTTTGTTTCTCTATTGTGTGTGAAAGGTGACTAGAGCTGATGGGCTCCTGGCTGGCTGTTTGCTGGGAAAACCACTACTTTCTTGTTAACAGAGTGTCTGATCATTAACCTAACCCCAGCCCTAGTGACTCTTTCTGCCTGGTCCTTGGAACTCTACAGCTGGTGTTATTCACAGAGGAGCTTAGTTATGAACTGGGTTGTACTGGCAGCAGGTACGTGACTATACAGAGGGTAGAAACCAAGTGCAAAATAATTACATCTCCCCTCAAAACAAACACTATATTTTGTGTTCTTGGTGCGGTTTATGTATATGTAAAGGACATTATGGCAAAATGAAAAAGACCCTCATAAAAATCCTTCTTGAAAAGTATTGTTGCTGACAGCCGTGACCTCTGTGAGTCTGCATGTTTACCCATAATTCATAATTAACAAAGACATTAGAACTGCCACTAGAGGATTCTGGGCTTTATTTCTTTCTAACTGGGCAGTACTAATGCTGGAAGTGCTCCCAATTCAGTGATTTAACATTTCAGGAAATCTTGGAGAGGCAGCAGAAGCCTCCTTATATAGTTCATACTCTGGGACTGTGGTTATACAGATATGGCTGAGATAATTATTCAGCTCTTGTTATTGCTATAGTTCTGCACCTGATCCCTGAGCCATTAGAGCACTCTGCAGGTTATTACAACTATCAAACATCAAGGTCTCTTTTCTAGTCTCTCGAATATGTGGTTATCATTTTACTTCTTTTAAATCCTCCATCTGCAGAGAAAGCTTCGATGCTCAAACTTGGAGATCTGCTAATGCTTTTTTTTCCTTTATGATTTCCCAAATGAGGCCCTTTTCTTACCAACACATTAACATAAAAATATAAACTTAGACTTTCTCCACTTGGCTTGGTTTTATTTTCTCCCTCTTGTTGATTTCTTCTTTGAAATACTGTGTACCCATGCTTTAATCTCGGGGGGGGGGGGGGGGGTAGGCGGGCTTCGGAACCATGAAACCCCGCAAAATCTCCACAGTGTGATGGTATTTCTGATGGTGGCTTAAGTTAGTGTCAATTTTTAGCTGATACACTTTGCTTTAGGTATATTTTCACCTCATTGCTGCTTTTCAAGCTAGACAAAAATGAATCAAAATGGAATGGTACCTTTAAATGAGGTTTTAACTCACTGTGCTTAAAGATTCATTACTTTGTGTGCCATAGGTCAGTACTCCCCAGTCAGCATTTAAAGTGGGGAAGCTTGGTGGAACAAAACCATGGTAATACCGGTCTATCATCACCTGGCTTGCACCAATTGCCTAAAAACAACTCTCAAAACATGATCAGAATCATGTGGATCTGAATCTCCTAACCCTCCATTTAGGTGTTCAGGGCGCAGGCATTCACTGGATGATGATATTTAAGGTAATTTTGTAAAGTAAAAGCCTAGAGCAGACCTCTGTGGGCTGCATCGGAAGGGAAAACAAGGAGCTAATGGTGCTTTATGCACTAGGGAGCTCAGCTTTTTGAGATCTGCGTTGTGCATTATACCAACAAAACACCTGCAAAAGGCATTCCATCAGCACCAGGCAAACTGATGAGGAATCTGATCCACCAAGAGTCAGGGGCAGTCACAGACAGTATGGCAAAAGGAGGAAACATATGGTTGCCTTACTTAATATTGCTGTACTGTCGTCCCACAACATATTCCCCTAAATGGGCATTAGCTTTATTGGGAGATCAGAAGGATGTGGAATGCTGAAGAAAATAAAACCAGCATATATGTGAGGGGTTTTTAATCTTTTTAGACACAATGTGTAATTTAACAGCTATATAATTTCTGTGAGACAGAGGAATAAATGTATAATGCATATTCTACTATTTTTAAGACCATAGATATTAATGAGTGTCTCAGGAAAGCTGTGGTTCTATGTAATGAAAGCAAAGGGTAATTATGCTTTGACTTGTGCTTTACTTGTTCTCTGGTTATTCTTATGTATTTTTACTGTGTTCTCTGCATGGCCTTGCATGAGAATAACACTTCTACACCAAGTCTTTGTTAAGGTTTTGGCTTAAAACCCTCCATACTTTCCCAGTTGTGTTTTGTATTCCATTTGTGTAGCATTAACATAAACAGAGGGAGGGACTCAAATATTCCTTTATATTGGGTTAGTGCTCTGAAATGTATAGAGAGATATGAAGTAAGGATGCATCTGACCAGCGGAACTGCTTAAAAATAAGTGGGGTTTAAGATTTGAATGATCTATTAATATTTCTTCTACACTTTTGGGAGCTACAAGAAAAGGCAACTTTCATACCTTTGGGTTTTTTCAATGAGTCCATTGGTTAAGCTTTAAAATCACTGTGGCTGGTTCACTGTAAGAGCATGTTATTTGCGTACACAACTCCAACCCACTGCATTGCAGGCCTGAATGGCCTTGAACGGCTTTTAATATAACTTGAGTAGCTGTATTAAAAACTAATGAATAGTGAAAATTCTTATCTTTCAGGAGCCTAAAGCTCTCTCTTGTGTTGATTCTAGGACGTACATGTGCACATACAAAACACTAACTTCTTTAATTCCCCTGTTGTAAATATACAACGCTGTTTGCAGAATTCCTCACCGGCGTTGCAGATGAAAGCACACAGCTAGGGAAATAAAGACCATTTCCTTAGCTGAATATTAGTGGCTTTCTTAAAGGTAGATTCATTAAGAAGTAGGATCAAAACAGTTTAGAGCAGGAAGACAAAACATTGTGAACAGTACTGAGAAGGTAGGTAGTGTCACCCTTAATACAGAGCCCTGTTGTTCTACACAGCTCTCTCTTTGAAACCAAGGTGGTTTTGCCACATTGAAGCCACAGTTTTACAACTTCATGCTTATGGGCAGAAACTTGTACCCTGTTGGATTTAGGACAGATACAAGAATTGACTTTGTCTTTAGGATGAAATAACCAGCACCTAGTTTTCATTAACCCCTGTCTTTAAATAATAATAACTAGATTTATGATATTTATTAACTTATAACTTGCTTTGGAATGGGGAACCACATAAATCAGAAAATGGGTCATGAACTAGTGTACTTAATATTAATTTAAACAAGTATTTAATATTATACTATAAGTAGAGCCTTGTTATCTTGTTTCTCATAAAAGGTGAATAATGGGAATTTGATAGAAACGGTAAATTATGCATTTTGACTTTATTTTAGGACTCACTGCAGTACAACATATTGGGATGTTAGAGTTTTGCATGTGTTGTTCTAATGGAAGGCTTCTTGCTTCCCTACGCCATCACCACTTCCCCATGCTTGGAGGCATGCGCTGCTGTGATTGACACCCTGTGGTGATCCGGTACCAGTGGAACAAAGGTGACTTCACTTTAATGGCTTTCGTTTTGAAGATAGAAGTGCACACTGTGTTATTCTGTACCAGGGAGCAGCAATGATGGGGCCAGGAGCTGAGGATGACAGCAGGGCTGATAAGGCTTGTGGTTTCACTGATAAAGGGCATAGTCCCACAGCAGCAGAATAAGACAAGCTCAGGTCTGGGTTGGTGATGGGAAGAGGACACCTCCAGTGATGGTAAGCAGGGTTAGAAACAGATCACCAGGCAAATCCACTGCCAACTGACCAGTCTGAAGTCAAGCCAGGAAGGCAAGTTCAGGATCACCTAGGTACATGGCCAGGCACAGCTGTAGCACAGCTGAGAACAGGACTAAGGACAAGATGCACACCTCCTGACCACAAATGTGGCTCCTATGAATATAGCAAAGGGGAGATGGTCCTGGCAAGGCTTCTCAAACCTCTTCCTCACATAGGGTTTTCCTGGTGATGGGAAAAGGCCACCTCCAGTCATGGTAAACAGGATCCAAGGTTACATGGCTGTAGCATATCAGAGATGGCCTTGAACCCAGGCAGCCAAATCCTAGGTTTGAGGGCCGTGTGTGCATGGAAGTGGGGCACTACATGACTGGCCTTTTGGATAAATGGGACAGTTAAAGAATAAATTCTTGGCTTCCTGGTTTGTCGTCCCTCAGCCTAACACTGAACCACTGAACTTCAAATTGAAGGTAAATTACATTCCTGAAGTTCCAAAGTGGCTTTGTGGATTTAGGCACACTGGCCCCTCTACAGACAGTGGGAAAGGAGCAGCTAAATCCTCCTCTGCATTATCATCTGCTGCGAAAGGGATGGCAGCAGGAGGTTCTTCCAAGCTGGAATGGATACAGTGGCAAAGGATGGGGCTGGAGGCTGGGAAAGAGATCAGGAGTGGATGGGTGTTTCCTGGGGAGCTCAAACTGCAAACTGTCTACATATTCTGCCAAAATAACATTGCCTTGGGATTGAGCACCCTGCTGTGGTGCATTTCTCCTCGGTGACAAAAGGGAGTGTGACTTTGTTGATAAAGAGGTGAAATAAGCACTCTACAAATTATTAACATATAAATCTAATACTGGAAAAAAGGTCTAATTTTTAGGTAGTGCAAAGCCACCACTGCTGCAGGGGGGAGAAATCTCAGCTGAAACACACTGGCATGTGCACCATAAAACCAAAAGGAAACACTTGGCTGCATCCTTCACTTGATCCACTGCAACTGTCACTGCAGCAAGCATTTCATATAAACTTACCCTCTGCTTGGGTCTTGGGTAATTAGGAAATAAGTGGTGCTTCAGTTCTTGTTGATTCCTATTGCCTTTGTAGCTTAAAGTCTATTGCTTTTCCCAACTTTATGATGGATAAGGAGCAGTACCTTATTTCCCCCTTCAAATGTGTTTTAAAGAAGTGTCTTAAAATGGGGTTAGATTTTATTTGTATTCTTACACAGAACATTGTTTTGTAATGTTAAAAGTCTCTATTCCATCCTCTCTTTTAATGCATGCGCATCACTAGTGGTTAGGTATGAAGTGATATATATCCTCTTCCATTTCAACAGCATTGATCTAAGTCTCCTTCACCGAGAGGGATTTCTTCTTTTTATTTTCCCCCCTTTTCCTTAAATAAATCTTAGTGAACCAACATAACATTTCGGGTCAGTCCTGCAGGACCACTCTGGCCTCAGTGTAACCGCTGCTGCAGAGCCTGGAAACTTGCTGGCACAGGACTGCAAAGTGACTCTGCAGGGGCTGGATGACTTCCAGCCAGCAATGAACCACAGCCAAGAAATGCCAATATGGATAATGCAAACAAGAGAGATTTGGGGCACATTTCGATTTAACCATCTGATTTAATTGACAGAATAAATGCACCTGTCATCGGGTAATATTCTTGTGATTAGTTTTGGCTGTGCTGATGAAACGATGTTAAAAGAATGTCAGAACAACCTGTCCTGGGACTCCTACAGGCAGTTTCCAGCTAAGGAAGGTCAGTTTTCAACCAGATAACAGAATCAAAATTACCTCTTCTTTCTTTCCTCTTTTGTGATTGCATCTGTCTCTTGCTGAGACACAGAACAATTTATCTTGCATATTTTCCCGAGGCAGCCTTTGTTATGGGTCCTCAGGTCTAAACAAGCACACTTAAGTGAAATGATAGCTTTTTCTTGTACAGGCTTTGTTAAGGCCATTGGAAGGAGATGCATTCACAAGGTCACCATTTGTGCATTGTCATTCAGAATTGGTGGCTTTTATGCAAATGGCAGCTCCTTTAAGAGCCAAGGTGTGGTGTGTTCCAAAGCCTTTTGCCTCAAGAGGTAGCTGGCTAGTAAGAAAAAAGAGGTTGACATCTGCAGCTGTGGGGTCATACCCACCTTCTTGCAATCTCCTGTACCAGGAAGCAGGAGTGAGTTTTGATTAACAGTGCCAGGGCCTCCTTTTGGGTAGGATATTGAGCATTTCAGTGGATGTAAAGGTAAGAGATGGGTTGTGTTAGTTGTTCCTGCATGTGATGGGGTGCCTGTGCATTCAAAACATGAATAAATCCCATTTTGCTGGCACATAGTGAGGAAAAATTCTTGGTCTGAAATGGTAAATTGGCAATCTGGGTAAATGTTAGGAGAAAAAAGAGATTAAGATCTTCATTTCATGGAGGATCTGTTCTGTGGGAGGGGAAAGGGTCCTAGGAAGGAATTACGCCTCCTTCATGAGTATAGTGTATTAGGAATTACACCTCCTCCATAGTACCTGCTGCTGTGACTTACGGTTGCATGCTGCATGAAGTGGTTGTGGCCACATGGCTGCACATCCCTTAGTACAGATGGAGCTGCATCTGTCCCTGTTTCAAAGGGGGAAATTGAGGACAAGGCAAATTAATGACTTGCCAGAGGTCACAGCTAAGGTCTGTGACAGCACAGGGAATGAATCTAAATTCCTTCAGGCCCAGGGCCTTATCCACAAGACAACACTTCTGTTAATAAAAAAGAAACAATACTTATTTTCAGCACCATGCTTCTCGTGGTGTTCAATTTCCATTTTGGCATCCCGAAAAGCCAGGCTTTGATATTTATTTGTTTTAAGCAGGGGTGTTAATATACTGAGAAAAGAACCTGAATGACAAACCTTGTGAGAACCTGGATGTATATTTAGGTCAGCCTTCCCCATAAGCAGTTAGCAGAGGCCGCCTGAAGTTAGATGCCCTTGGACACTTTGGGGAGGGGTTAGTTAAAAGTCCTGCATCTGTTTCCTGCTGAGATGGCTGAAATAGCAGTGCCAGGCAGGGATTTTGACTAGATGAAGAAAAGCAACATTTGAATATGTTTATGTGCTGAAATGTAATTTGTGAAGAAGCAAATTGCTTCTGATTGACAAGTTGCAAGTGTGGGGGGATGTGAGCTAAGTTCCTCAGAGCCAAAGTGGAACCAAATGTAAAATATCTTTGTTTTGACTAAAGGAAAATAATTTTTCCTTTTCATTAAGTCCACAAGACTGAGATTAAAGAGCAATTCATGGAACTTGTCCCATGTAGAGATACCGCAGAGATTTAGATACCATCCAACTCCATTTAATTCCATGTTGTGTGGGGTTTGAGGCTGCACTGGTTTATTGCACAAGGATGAATTTCATCTTGAGAGCAGAATTGCTATACAAGAGCTCTTGAGGGTGTTATTTTTTTCTTCGTCAATTTTCTAAGCATAAACATACATTGGCTTCTAGATAGGACCAAGGTGCTGCTTAAGATACACACAGTTAACCATGAAAATTGGGCTTGCATGGAGTTTCACCCTCACAGCTTAAATAAGGTTTTTATTTCACCCCATTTACACACCGTATAATGAAATAAGTCAGTGGATGACCAGAGACGGCAGAGTGCTCTCCACCTGCTGGCATCACGGGGATGCTGTGTGGGGAGGAGTTAGTTGTGGTACATGGGGCTGGGTTAGTAATGGTACAGGTAATTTCTAAATTCCATTTGTAAGCCTCTGTGGAAGGTGTCCGTTGAACACTGCCAGGGATGGGGCAGCCACAGCTTCTCTGGGCACCCTGTGCCAGCGCCTCAGCACCCTCACAGGGAAGAGCTTCTGCCTAAGAGCTCGTCTCAGTCTCCCCTCTGGCAGGTTAAAGCCATTCCCCTTGGCCTGGCCCTACAGGCCCTTGTTGGACCTCTCTCCAGGTTTTCTGCAGTCCCTTTAGGCACTGGAGCTGCTCTAAGGTCTCTCCTTCAGGAACCTTCCCTTCCCAGGCTGCCCCAGCCCAGCTCTCTCAGACTGGCTCCAGAGCAGAGCTGCTCCAGCCCTTGCAGCAGCTCCATGGCCTCCTCTGGACTCGCTCCAACAGCTCCACATCACTCTTGTGCTGCTGCCCCAGAGATGGATGCAGGACTCCAGCTACTCCATACTCCTTGCATGTTATCCAGCAGCAGGTCTGGGCTGCAGGGAAGATCCTAGCTTAGGTCAGATGTGAGCATTTCTGCTCTCCTGACTGGTTTTGTTCCCACTGGCACCAACATGAAAACTCCTTTTCTTATGTATCACCAATGTGAAGATACTGCTTTTCAAGAATCATTTCTATTTTTGGTCAGTGCCAGTGCTCTCTCACACACATATAAAGTTCTCCATTTAGGAAGCTCATTTGAACTCTTAATTTCCCATGATGCTGCCTCCCATTGAATGTCCACTTACAAAGGAACTGGAAATGCTCATCTTGAGAGATACTTTAATTTACACAAGGGGGATATTTATCAGGCGTAGTGGTATCGATTTCAGGGAGGGTATGTAAGGCAGGGGCTCTGAGGCTTCAAAACAGCTCAGAAAAAATGGGTCTGTGCATATTTTAGATATAAGTTTGTCAGATTAAACACATTAAAATTCTATGAGAGAAGGAACACTAAAATATCACTGCGAAATGAATTCAGCAGATTGTGCCGTGGACAAGGCTCACAGGAGGAGAGGGGAGAAACCAAAAACAAGTCTGAAGCTTCCATGTGGCCTCTTAACTCCTTCACCTTCAACTTTGGAACTGAAATTCTGGCTTGCCATGAAAACTGAGGAGACTGAGCAAAGTAGGGGATTATTCAGAGATATGTTGTAGCTTGTAAATGTAAGGGGTTTTATCAGTAGTCTGGGAGGGACTTGGCATTAAAGATAGGAGACTACCTTAATGTGGCTCTGAAAGTAAAACTGCTCAGCAAATTCAGTGCAAACGACGTGCAGTTTCTTTGTGCCTAGTTTTCGACATTCTACAAATAATAAACTGAAGCTTTCATGAGAACGTTCTGTTCCTGTTATCATCCCCAGCTTTAAGTTTCAGCTAACTCTTGAGTAGATGTGTCCTAGGTAACAGCGGCTTCCCTAAAGCTTTTAAGCACTCGTGAAGCAAGTGTTACAAGCATCATTAGAGCAGAGTGATTCTGGATGATGCATGTGGGCAGGATCACTTCCTTAGATAGTTTTCCTTTGCTTCCCCTAATTCTGCTTCAACTTCCCTACTGGTGTGAACTACTCACTTGGTTTTGCTACCAGAAGTGCAGTGCCGCTCATGAGTCTATGGAGAGGAGGAAATTAGCCCCCTGTGTGTGCAGATCTGGTGTTGAGATGGGCTGAAAAGGACAATGAGGATGGAGCAGTTGTATTGCTACTGGCTCACAAGTGAAAGAGCATCACCTCTCCATGGCTTGTGGTACATGAGGGTTCTGAGGCAACCTGGGAACCTGGAAGAACCTTTTGCTCCTGGGGGAAAAAATGGAGCAGCTGCCGAAAGAAAAGAGCACTTGAAGCTTTGCTTATTTTATTCAATTCGCTTTCTACATAAGGTATTGGAAAAACAAAGCGACTTTTGATCCTAAGAATCCCAAAGTACAGCACAGGGCAGATGGGTTCAAACTCTGTAAAGTTAATGAGCAATGTGCCTGCTGTCCTGGGGGCGGCTTTGGCACTGTCTTAATATTAATATTCCCAATTTCCATCCAGCTATCCCACCGCATCATTAAATCTCACAGGAAATGCAAATACAAGTTGCCTGTCATTTATCAATGAAAATATTGTTTAACATTTGCAGTGTATACACAACCCATTATAAAACTCAGTGGTGCATGCTCAGAAGCAAAATGCATTACTGTAGATATCAGTAGATAACTATTTATAATTAATCCTGTAGGAATTGCAGCTCTAACAGTAAGAAACATCTAAACTAAATGGAGGGTGAAAATGCCTTAAGTTATTTCCATGCCTGTTTAGGCTACTGGTTTGGTCATTTCAGGGTCAGCCTTCATTCAGACAGCAAGAGAAGTGAGCTGGAATTCATTGCCCAGCAAACAGTAAATACACAGAGAGGGGCTGAGTCTTATGCTGCAATGGTGTTCTGAATAGAATATGGTTTGTTTAGGCTTGTGTGGCTTCATAGCTGAAGCAGCTTTTGTTGCAGTATACCTTGTGATGGAAAGAGCCTGGGTGAGGACCAGTTAAAAGCAGCCCTGCAGAGGTGCCTGTCAGAGGGGTTTCAATCAGTTCTTTCGAAGAAAGAATTTTTAATTCTCCTTAATATTCACATCCTCACTTGGGGAGAGCCCTCATTTCCGTCTATTAGCATGGCTTCCACCTGTAGGACGTGAAAAATGAGCTGAATTGAGTTCCTAAGTGATCTTCCTGAGAAATGACTCCATAATCGATTTTTAGCTGGAGAGTATCTTACATTAATGACATTACTGGTCATTCTGCCTCTCACACTTACACTGTCACCTCTGCTTTGGTCTCTTCCGATGGTCTCTAAGCCCATTTTCTCCCCTTCTCAGTGCACATATGTAAAGACATAGGCTTTTACCCCTGCTTCCTGGTGACTGAGTATTTCCCAGACACAGCTAAATGACCTTTCTTGAAAGTATAGGGTGTTTCTTAGACATAAAATGCATCAAATGGAAATGATTAAGCCCCAGATACAGTCATATATTACTGTGTGTAAGACTTGGGGGTTCTGAAGGGCTGCTGCAATCGAGCTGGCTCTAAGATGGTTTGAGCCCTGGCAGCCAACCCCAACACACTCAGGGGAAGATCACATTGTGTATATATAAAACATACATTTATTATATATAGGGTTGGGTGTTTGGTTTTGGCTGTTGAAAAGGGCTCTTGCTTCTATGTTAATCTGCTCCCTGGCCATTTGGTGTTGATTCTTCAGACTTCACATTTTATCTCTACAGATGCATTGGAAAACATTAGAATAGGAGTAAACTTACACAGATGACAAAATAACTTGTGTTTTCAGCACTATAAAGACCTGTCTTGGTCCTGGCTCAGAGTGGGTAGCTTCTGAAAGGCTGTTTTTCCATGTATCATTTCAGCTTCTTGCAGATGTGGTTGCTGCACCGATTGTGTATGGCCTCTGCCACCCTGTTCTTCGCTGGCAGAGAGCACTTGTGAGCCAAGCTGAAGTTCACACAGTCCTAGGGCATTGCTACAACCCCCTCAGTCTCTCAGTGCTTCAAGGTGGACAGTCTGAATTGGCATTCAAAATCTGCTGCCACTTCTGTGTGCATTGGAGTGTGAAAAACCCTTAAACTCAAGCTGTATAATTCTTCCACCTTCTTCAAGTGCTGTGTGTGTCAACTGCAAGCTGCTGTGCTGCTGGACCTGTCTTAGCTTTCATCCTCTGCTAGTGAGAATGATTCAGGTGCCCAAACATACTGGCTTAAAGTGTTTGAAACCTCTGTAAGGAATGACACTCAGTCCAACACATGGTCTATGGGTGACCTACCAGTGGCAACCTGTGGCAGACCAGACCTCCTTGGTAGTCCGAAATGATCCTACATGGTGGGCGACCATTCTAAGGCTCAGGTGTTGGGGACCTGGATCCTAAGTGGTGTGTTGATTATATGGAAGTTTATCCTGTATATACCCCCAAAACTGGAATCTGTGCTAAAAATTCGGTACTATATTAATGTAGACTTCTGTGAGTTTACTGACAAAGTTACTGTTACATGATTTTAGGATTTAAAACTGCAAAATCCCTATAATTATGAATATGCTACTGTAAGAGCTCATATGTAGGCTGAGCACTCCAAATCACAGTGAAAATATGGGCAGAAAAGTTGTTTTGCGCATATTTGTTAGGATGGCATTGGAGAAAGATGATATTCTGCATTCAATAGACATTTGTCCTTGATGGAAGCTTACAGTTTGAAACAAAATGTGAAGAAATTATTTAAACAACAAGAAAATAATCTGTGGCGAGGAGGGATCCAGTGAAAGAATTTGTCTAAATCTTGTTTTAGACACCTTTTTGGTTAGATGGTAACAGTCGTAGCAGCCATATTATTAATATTTCAGCAAGATTTTTCCTTCAGACGTTAATCTAAGAGGGCACTACTGCTACATGTTTTATGATTTAGTCTGGGATTCAGAAAATCTACTAGCTCAATGAACATACATTTAAATCAGGTGTGCTATGTATGAAATAGAGCATTGCAACAGTTTTATTCTGCATTCTTTTACAACAACATTTTGTTGGATTATTCCTGCATAAATTGTTGCCCAGGACAATCTTGTGTTGCAGTTACCTGTTGCACTAACTCAGATTTTCCTTATAAAATCCTTTGCACATCATAACAGTCTTCCAACGTCTAAAGAGGTCAAGAAGAAATCTGGAGATGGGCTGTTGATACGGGCCTCTTGCTGAGGCCCTGGCACTGAGTGCCCACGGAAGCTGTGGCTGCCCCATCCCTGGCAGTGTTCAAGGCCAGGTTGGACACAGGGGCTTGGAGCAAGCTGCTCTAGTGGAAGGTGTCCCTGCCTGTGGCTGGGGTTGGAGCTGGAGGAGCTTTAAGGTCCCTCCCAACCCAAACCAGTCTATGATCTGTGTTAGCCTTTTGCATGACCAATGTTTCTGTCCTTTGCACGGCCTCTGTTGTACAGAGGTTTGAGTGAACATCTTTGTCAGTGGAAGTTGTAATAACAACCATCATTTTGATGGCACCAAGTCCCTGCTCCCCATCATCACTGAATTTAAATCTTGCTCTGATGCTGCAAGAGAACAACTGTAACCAATAATAATAACTACTACATTTCCCACACATACACGCTTCTGTCCTCATGCAGGTTGAGCAAACAGTTCCTCGAAAACCCAATATGTTAACTTCTACATATTTGAAATACTTGGAGGTTTGAAGTAAAAAAAAAGACTTTGATTATTCAGCCTTCCAGGATCTGAAGGGGGCCTATAAGGATGCTGGGGAGGGACTCTTCATTAGGGACTGTAGTGATATGACAAGGGGTGATGGG
>WYDI02004207.1:0-17679 GCA_009867235.2 Psittacus erithacus | reverse complement strand
CCTAATGAAGAGTCCCTCCCCAGCATCCTTATAGGCCCCCTTCAGATACTGGAAGGCTGCTATGAGGTCTCCAAGCATCACTATTGCGCAGCAATAATACAGTAGTATATAGAAACTGGGTAGTATCACTTCAAATGGATTATGAACCTAGTATTTGTTCTTATGTTACCTGTCCAGACTTCACAGTAGCAACCATGCTTGCCTGTGGCCAGACATTTTTTGTAAAACTCACTCACCTGTGCTCAGATTATTTGGTCGCACCCCTAAGTCTGTGAGAAGGGCACACACTAACCCACATCCAAATCAGCCCTTCAGAGGAATTTTTTTTCCCACATCCTTTGACTATTGGCTTCAGAAAGCTGTTCTGGCTTTGTAACCACCTTCTCCTCTCAGCCAGCTTGAGACTGTACTGTTTGTTAGTGGTGGGACTGACAAGAATCAGAGCGGCTGTTGGTCCATCATAGCAATTTTGCGGTTTCAGAGGGACATTGGAGCCCATCCATCACTGCCATGATCCTCCTGGCCCCAGCTATAGGACTTTCTGCCCCACTGTCAATTCCCACACCCCACATGTGTGGAGATGTATCTGGATTCACACAGAAATCCCCACTGTTCTGTCCCCACCACTTTTCATTCTTGCAACAAGGGTGAAATTGAACATGGCTGTGTGAAGTACACAGATACTCCACATCTTTCACGTTCAACAGATAAACCACCTTGACACACCCATGGGACTGCTCCTTCCAGTGCAGGAAGACCAGCATATCTTTCCTTGTAAAACACATTTTACACTGTTTCAAGTTTTAAAAAAATTTTGACAACCTAATAAAAGTGACACTTCTAAAAAAATCTGTTTCTTTTTAACAGCCTCAAAGCTCAGGCTCAGATCCAGAAGCTAAGCTGCATTTCCTCTGAGCCTGGAACTCTCCTTCTTAAATGCTTGTCAGGGCATTTGCTACTCTTTTTGTTTACCAGTGCTCCTCAGTGTCTGGTTGCATCTTCAGGCAACAGTGGGTGTTACACAGGTGTAATGAGGCAAAACTTCTAAATTGCACAAATTTCTTCACTGAAGTCACATCAACTGCGTTGAAAAGGTGGTATTGTGGAGACTGGAACCTTCTGAATGGGGTCCTCAAGCCATACCAAAGAGAAATCTCATCCAGCCATCAGAGCATTGCACTGTCTGCCAAGACCAAGACATGGGAGATGTCTCCAACATGATCAGTCAGCAGACGCCAACCCAGACACCTGCATTGAACATCCTAGCTGGAAGTGTTAACAGCCATGTGATCTAAGAGTAGTAGAAAGATCCCGTTCACTTTCTCTTTCCATGTTACTCATGAAGAGATATGGATGTTTTAAAACTTTATCTTGCTAATCAAAGGAAACAAAAATGATACTGAGCCAGGTGACTTCATGAGCCTCATAGAAATCACCTTTTTCAGGAAACCCCAGCTCCCTTCTGTAAGGGATTTCAGCTTTCATTTCAACAATAATGATACTTCTAATTCCAGTGGTTGTGGAGAAAAGCTAAAAATATATTGTAAACGTATAATACATATCCAGAAAATAGAAGAAAAAAGAAATACCCTTCTAAAAGGAAGGACAGTCTTTAAAATTATCTACTTTTGAAACTCAAATAATGAATTACATTAATTTATGCCTTATGTTTTTGGAATTGGCAACCTATCTAAATTAGATATCTATGCGAAGGAGATCTGAAATGTGTTTATCTTCTCATTTTATTTCATTAAAACACAACACTGCTTTATAACCATGAACAGTTGCTTGCCATCTCCACCAAATTAGAAACAGTAGTTCCACAAAATGGTGTTACGGAAAATAAAAGATGGATAGATTTACTGCTTGACTTCCTTGAGTTCTGCTTCCTTCTGGGGCACAAAATATCTTTGTTTCCCAAGGGCTAATTGCTTATCTTTTCTGTGCCAATCTCCTTAGCCATAAACTAAGGATAATAATGCACCCATGCTGTGAAGCTAATGACGTATAGCAATATTTATAGAGCTCCATGAAGTCTCCCTTGAGCACAACAGATGTTCAAATTTGTGTAAAATACATTGAATATTTTCATACATTTGGCAGCATTCCTTTAGATTGTCATGCTTTGGCCTCAAAGAGCTTCATTCGATCTGTGGCAACACTTGTCACACAGAACATCTGGAGGTGAAAAAACATCCATGATGTTCTTTCTCGGCTCTTGGCTGAACGGGCTGTACAAATGGCAGGCTCCATCTATGGGGTGACAGCCACTGGCTGCCAAGGGTACAGGTCTGAATTGGAAGAAATTGGTTTCACCCCTAAAATATCTGGTTTAAGTACTTTTGATTTATAAAACACTGCATTTTCTGTCATCTAATGCTACATCAGATTTTTTTTTTGTCCTCACAAGCACCCTCCACTATGACATTGAAAAATCAGACCCATTATGGCTGATATTTTACATTTTCCATTGCTACAACAGGATCAGTCATTCTTGGTGATAATAATAGCACAGAAGAGTCCTCTCAGTTCTTTTGGCACAGGAAATCCTACCCACATGTTGCACTGCAATGCAGAAGACCATGGGAGAATATATCCAAAAGCCTCTCCAACATTACTTTTTGCAGGGTACCCTAAAGTGAGAGTAGTTATTGCTGTGTGTTCACAGCTGTCTTGAAGAAAAAAACATTTGGAAAAAAGGTGTGTTGAATACTTAGGTGAGTAAAACCAGCACAGTTGTGATTGCTACACTTGACAAAGCTTCAGAGGGAAAATGTACTCTTTATTTCTTTTTTTATGGTGAAGATATTTAAAGCTGCCTGACTGTTTGTCAAGATGTGTCTAACAAGCCTTTTCATAGTCATGTGACTTCTGTGCCATGGAGCTACATTCATCAGGCCATTTTTTTTCAGTTTTAACATTTTGTATGGATTACCCTTGCACTAAATAAAGTCATAAACATTTGTTCACTTTGGAAGGTACCATCTGGTTCGAGTTTAGTCAGGATGAGGATGAGCACCGGTCTCCAGTGCAATGGTACAGAAGGAGCCCAGAGTATCAGCTTGGGTGACATTTGGCCATGCAAAGCAATCCCACTGGCCCCATCAGCATCCCCCAAAACACAGGTGACGCCGGGGCAAAGGGCATGCAAGGCTCTGCATCCCCACTCCCGCTAGTCCGGCTCTCAAAAGCACCTAAGAATTTTTTGCCCTCTGGTGTCCTTTTTAGGACATTGCGGCAAAGGATTTAAGAGCACAGGAACGTCCCTTCAAAGCGTCGGCAATTGTACATTATTAATTTGCTAGTGCTAGAGCACAGCAAAGGCAAGGCTTTACTGAAATCAAAATGCCAGCATCTTACCAAAGCATCTGGAAAGGCCTCTGCCTTTTTGAACGTCATGCAGATTCCTGAGATACAAATGAATATTGTCTATTGGTAGAGTGGAACTCAAGAGTCATATCCACTAGATTCAGTAACTATCACCTGGAAGCTTGAGCTAGCTGCTTAATAGACTCATTTCCCCAGTGTTCTTGTGCCCTGATCACTGTCAGTGTAGGTGGGAACTGTATATGCCCAGAACAGCTAAAAAACCTTCTACTTTTCTGTGTTTTGTCTAAATTCAGAGAGTCCTAAAGCTTTTATTTTCTGCAAGTATTTAATACGAAATTCTGTTCTCATTACAAAATTCAATAGGATTGACTTTTAAAAATACTCTGGAGAGGATATATTTCTCTATGTGCTTACAATAACTCCTATAACTCTCTCGTTTAGTTTCATCCCTATCAAATTCTATGAATGTTTTCTATGTTCAATCAATGCCATCATCTTTTAAAAGTGGGATAAAATGAAAACTGCATTGCCTAAATATTCCATCCATCTGTGTTAATAAATGGGTTTATTAATACCATAAAAGCTCTCAACTGATAAGCTTAGTTATAGCACCAACAAAACATAATCCACCTGGAAAAGGTGGAAAGACAGTGTATTTTCGGAGGTATTTTCAAAATTAGTTTCAGGACGTTAATATCACAGTCTTTCTGGGTAGAGACTGTACAGTGTCATTATTCTACCCTCACTTCTGTAGGATTACAGAACAGGTTTAAAAAGTCATGTGGGGCTAGGAAAGTCTTATCAACCTTTGATTCTAGATGGGAGTCCAAAGTGACATCTTCAACTGTTTAAAATTAAGTTACCAAGCTGGCTCCAGCACAAGCTCCAGCACAATCCAGTCCCTTGCCAAACAGTATTCAGTAATGTTTGGGGATGTATGTCTTGGCTTGAGTTATTTTGCTCGTGACATAGTGATGCTATAACAGTAAAGATTTTCTGCATCTAAAGCAGGGAACAAGCCCTTTCCCTCAGAATACACTTTCTGTAAGGCCTTCATGCCCCCTGTTAGGTAGAAGCATGGAAATGCATGACAAGCAGACTTTCAGAGGATGTACAGATTAAGTGCTGCTAAAGTGGAATGAAACACAGATGAACTGCAGTGCCTGAAATACACATGCAGCTGGATGTATGCTGTGTGTTTTCAAGGATGTTTTACCAGGGATGGCATTGCAGTGGTGTAAAAACTGCCCATTTCGAAAGAAAGATTGGGAAGAAATGCATTCCACCTGATTCTTCAGCTAAGTTTACTTGCCTTTGACAGTCTTTTTGCTCCGTGCATGTGTGTATGTATATCACACAGCCTGAACTGTGTGACTTCCCCTGATCTGCTATGCAGCTGAAGACATTGTTGAGTATCTGCTGAAGCCTGACGGGTATTTCACCTGTTCCTTTCTTCCTCACAAAATGGCAGAAAACTAGGCAAGGATGTTTCTAATGGTAAACAATATCTCTGAGTGGATGGTGAAGTGACTGTTCTGCTGCAGGACATGTCCATACTGCCTAAGAAGTTGAGAATAAGGGCATGAATGATAAAATTTGCTCTAAGTGATGTGTTCTTAGAAGTAAGTTGCAGTACAAGACACACACGAAAATGGAAAAACAAAGAGGTATAAGGAGTGTAGCCTTTACAGCTAGAAATACAGCTTGGACATCTGATCAGACAACAAAATCCTAGTAATCTACCCTCTTAGATATGTGGGGGCTGATTGTTTTCCCTTGACAGTTTCCCAGCAGTTCAAACCCACTCACTTCAGAACCACCCATTCCTAATGGAATGAAGATAAGGCAAACCCATTGCTGGTACTGGACACAGTTTGGTGCAATTCATCCGCATTGTCACCTGCATCTGCAGCGTCTCAAGTAGGAACACAGCTACTGTGGTGTAAGCGAAGACTAGAAGTTGATTCAACCCATCTAAAATCAGAGTCAAACTTTGCTACTTAGGGGGATTTATTACTTTCTAGGAACTATAGGAACTATTTCTAGCAGCTTATGATGCTGCTCCAAGTGTATATTACTCAGATAATTTTTGAATGGGGTGAAACTGGAGCTCCTGTGTGGAACTGCGTAGAACTTCTTGGCATTCCATACAAGGAGCAGCAGAAAAATTACATCTCTATGTAAAACATAGGTTGGCTTCCAAACTGTCATAAAGATTTAAGTGGCCTTTAAATTAAGTTTCTGCAGGAAGTCTGTAAACTTAGATTCAGGGAAGAGAAACTGCTAAAAATGGGTATTATTTTTTTTTCCTGATTCTTTCCACAGAAAACACAGATGATTACACTGTGCTATGTTAACCAACACATATACACTATTTTATATGCACATACACAC
The DNA here is from genome assembly GCA_009867235.2 of Psittacus erithacus. NCBI lineage: Eukaryota > Metazoa > Chordata > Aves > Psittaciformes > Psittacidae > Psittacus > Psittacus erithacus. The sequence goes on along the minus strand of WYDI02004207.1, from coordinate 11,955 downwards.
TATTTTATACGCCATTATCTTTCAAATGCCTTCCCAACAGTGCCTTAGCCTCCTGCCAATGTTTCCCTCAGGCCGTCAGAAGACCCAGCTTCCCAGGCTGGCACATTTCTCCTCAGACCAATGCCAGGAATTTTGAGCCAGGTCGCAATTACCAGAAGAGCTATTGTGAGCCATTCAGCCTGCAAGTAATTCAGAGGTGAAGAAAGCATTTTAAAAGCGGCAGGCTAAAAATAAAATGTTAGTAAAATCAAGATTGTTCTTCTGGGCTTTTGTAGGCAGACCAGTATTAGCAAGTATTTGGTTGTACTGAATGCTCTTCTGGAGAATCAACATGACATGCTTTGCAAAAAGTTTTAAAAATTATCAGCATTTTCAGCTGTTTCCATCTGGAGAGGCCCAGATGGAAGCTCATAAAAAGCCCTCATGTTCCAAAAGTGCTGAGTATGAAGGAAAGATGAGATCTAACTGTGAAGTTCAAATGAGCTGTACATAGTTTGAAGAAGCCCCAGGGCTCAGAGCCTGTTAAGACAGAAGAGTTCTTGGACATGTCTTGAAGTAGAGTTTGGATGTCTAGATACCTTTAAGACAAAAATGGAGTCATTTCACCTCTGGGATTAGGCAGCACCTGAGCCGTGGTTTACAGGATGAAAAATGTTGCACCTGTGTACTTTAATTCTTGCTTAAACTCAATTCAAGACATTAAATCCTTCCTCATGTCCAGTGAGTCACATACAGCTTCATCCAAAAGCAAACATAGCATTCATGAAGTTAATGGAATTTCTCACCAGGATATAGAAATTCAAGTGATTTTTTTTTTTCATAAAAACTTTGTGTCATATTTACCAGCAAATGAAATAGTATGATTCCAGCTTATTCTGTTGAGTTCGAATACAGCAGGTCACCCATTTGCTTAGCCTTGGTGAGGAAAACCTAGGACTATTATCATGAGGAGTCTGCAATAATTGATCAGCATTGCTTAGCTGACAAGCTGTGGTTCACAATACCTTTTTTAAAATATGGCCTATTTTCCTATAAACCTCCAACAATTGTTCTCAAATAAGTGATAAGTAAATTGTGTCATTTTTGAATGAGATTTCATTAGAGGATAAAAATAATCTCAGGAAAAGATGGGTACCTCCAGAAAATAATGCACCAAGACAGAAGTCTAGTAGATTAATGACCTTTCTGCTGCAAGTACTTGCCTCTTCCCCTTAGAATAATAGATCTAATTTAGATCCCTAACTTTTAGGTAGCTGAACCTATGTAACCTCAGTGCTACTTTGTATCATTCTGTAAATGCATCCACACATTTTTCGACATAACAGGAGCTATCAAAGCACGATTGTGACAGATATTATTTGATAGATATTATTAGTACTAAGAACTAGAGCAGATTTTTTTACAGCTGCCTACAAAGACTTGTCAGCTCCCCTTGTCTGAAAAGAAAATATCCCAAGTATTTTTGAGTTTCTGATGATTTCTTTTTCATAGCTTTGAAACTGGTCTTCACAGCCGCCAGCCAAGGAGACCCAGGGAATTCAGCTACTTTTCTCATTCCCAGCATCTAATTCTGATACAGAATTTGTACAGAATTATATTTTGGCTGTACCTTTGGCAGAGTTACAGCGGTGTTTCTGTAGGCTTCACAGCTGTCCCTGGGTGGGCTTGCTGTGAAAAGTCTTTGGGTCCCAGCTCCACCAAGAAAAACTAGAAGGTAGAATAGGTAAGGAACCAGTGGGCAGAGGTTCTTTTTGTAAGTGCGTTTGTTTGTGAAGCCTAGCTTCTTTAGACATTTTTGTTTGAAGTTGGCAAAATTCCTCCTTTGCAAAAGTATTTCATTGGAATTATGTCATGGCCAAACTCAGTTTTCAGTCTTTCAAAATACATTTCTATATGTATATGCTAAGAGGTCCTGCCAAAATATTTTTCAAGAAAAAAAGGGCTTTTTACAGAATAGAAAATTTTATGTAAAATTTTCCATTTTTTTTTCCAATAATGTGTTTTGGTATTTCAGGTTTCAATAAAATCCTGCGATGGGACTGCATAAATATACATTCTTCTGAATTCACTTGCAGGAACAGCAATTTCCTGACCATTTCTGTTTGAAGCATCATTGAGCTGATCTTAATGAGTCATTATGACCTATTGTATATTATTTCAGTAATACACTAACTAAAAGCTGAAATATTCTTTACTTTAGATAACATTAACCCAGCCTTCTTTGATTCCTCATAGCTTATTGACTTTAGATGTTCATCACTGAAGTGACTGTTTCATTCAACTGCACAGTCAAGACAATTCCCAAGTCACTGTTGAGAGGAAAAAAGCATTCAGCAACTACAAAATAGAAGATATATTATGCAAAGAAGAAAGGTTTCTTCTTCTTTACCACCACCTTCCTTTCATGACCTTAGGTTTCTATTGAGCTGTGGGAGCTGGATAATGAAGCAAGGATTAAGGAACAGAGGAGCACTGGAGCATAATGTCCAGGCGCTAGCTGGGTTGAAAAACGGATTGAATTTTGAATTGTTCCCAGCTCCTTGACTGTATTTATTTTTCTTTGCAATAAACTGACTATGGAGAAGTAAGATGGAAGAAAGGTTTTCTACGTAGCAAGGGGATACTAAGAGGGGCATGCACACAGTGTTGTGCCTACCCTGTTCACTTTCAGTGGCTGGGTTGCTTGTTTACCTTGCTGTGCCTGCTGTACTTTGGGCAAAAGAGAGCCTTGAGCTGGGAAAGCCGTCTGGAGCGCGGGTGCATGACCCAGCAGGCAGGAAGCCTGCAGCAAGGGCAAATATTAGAAGATGCCTGAAAGAAGCCGAAAATGACAGAGCAAAGCCTCTGAAGCAACAGAAAAATTCTTTCTTGGAGACCCAGAGGCACCGGGGGTGAGGTTTGCGCAAGATAGCTGGGACAATCTGACAGCTTGCTGCCACCAAAAGTGAGTGTTTCATGCAGCTTCAAAAAGCTGGGGGTGTCAGACAAACACAAGAACTCATGCAAAAGAAGGAGCAGACAACTACAGTCAGAAGAGGGAAGTAAGCCTAGCCTTTGGGGCAGCCACTAGCTCAAATTTCTCAGGAATATTCAGCCTGTCTGGAGCCTGCTGTAAACCAAAATGCCAGTAAATGTTATGGAACTGGGACAAAAAACTATGAGGAGAAAGCAGAATGGATTAAAAGGTCTGTTATATTTTGTTCTCACTTAGAAGAAGCTGAGTTTCCATATTTTAAATGTTGATTGTCCTTGTTTAGCTAAACGTAAATGTAACCTTTAGGAGTTTACAGCCTTTTGGATGATTATGATGCGTCCACTCTAAAGGGACATGGTATATCTAGGTAGACACCTCTAAGCTTTGGACAACTGAAGGTCACTTCTGAGTTAGCTTAAAGAGATCCTAGTTTGGATTATTGGTGTTGAAAGAGGTCAGGGAGCAGCTCCCCAAGGAAATTTTAGGGAGCAGTTGTCTTTGGCAGGGATAAGCTGAAGGCAGCAATAGGCTATGGAGCCATTATAGCTGCAGCTGCAAGAGAAAATGTGTCCACAGTCTCTGTAAACAGCACTTCACATTTGGAGATACGTAATTAAAGCCTACATACAATCTCAGAAGAGACTTTTTATACAGAAAATGAAAAACTAATCTGTATGCAAATGTTATTCATGACAGTACTTTCAGGTTAAATAAAAAGGAAGATTCAGCTTAGCCTTGCTTTGAAAAAACATGAGTGGGCAGAACATGAGGTTGATATTGTTCTTCTGGAGGAGAATTTTTTAATTCTCTGATGGGATTGTAAACAAATGCAAATAAATATTTTACTTGAAATATTGAGTTCATTGCAGTAATGATAAAGCAAAAAAAAAAACCACCCAAGAAAAAAAATACTAAGAGCTGTGTGTCTCAGGAAGGGGCAATTTTATTATAGCAAATATTTCCAGCTTGTACAACCATAAGCATACACAGACTGAGTGTCTGGAGAAGGAAATCCTTTAAGTAGGGTTGGGTAACATCAGTTGGGAAATGATAAGATATCACAAGTCAGAAAAGATTGATGAATATATCTATAGAAACAAATGTAAACCAGCCTGGAATGACCACTTCATAGAGAGGGAATTTCTGAAAAGAAAGTAAAAGAAATTGGAGGAGCCAGTCGGAAGTAACAGTCTTCACAGTTTAAAGTAAGTTGGGTCATATGAAAGGTTTTTACTGCTTTTCAGAGGTGTAACTGTGCAATCATTACATTACCTCCTAATGACCAAATCCAGTTTCAGGCTTTTAACCAGCAGGAGAGTCTGCATTCATCTCTCCAAGTCATACTGCTATAATTTCTGTGAGAAATGTTGTTTTATAAGCCAGAAATCCTTTCCTGCTGTCAAGCTGAAAGTTAGGCTGCATCTCTCTGTTTACTCATCATTCACCACCACACCACCTAATTAAGTGGGTAGAATCTTGGCCACATTGCATTGAAAATAAGTCATATAAAGCATTTTCTAACACAATTCTTTTAAGAATGGTTGGAATTTTGAGATGTTATAATGTGAAAATCAAATGATGTCTTAAATACTTTTGACATTTACATGAGACCTCACAATTGAATACCTTTCCTGTCTGAGAAAAAAAATAAAGGCAAGTTAAGCATGAAGATGCAATGCAGATCAAACATCACCTCCTCTTTTTTTTTTGTTCAAGTGATCTGTCAAGATATTTCTCTGAGTGGTTAGAAGAAAACATGAAGGTATCCAGTTATTCCAAATTCTGGGATTAAAATGCGTGGGAAAGGAATGGTAAAAGATCCATGAATTTGGGTGGTAGGTGGGCCTGTACCTCCACCCAGCATCCAGGAATAACATGTCCTGCTGTGGAGGAAGTCTATGGAAACACCAGTCCTCCTGCCCTCCTCCATGGAACAGCCTCTGCTGCTGTGCCTCCACAGCAGGCTGAAGTTACCATTAATCTGTCATGGGCATTATTGCTGTGTTACGTGCAGTCACACACATCTGAACTGCAGCAGAGGCTACATCAAGGAAGAAAGCTTCACCAGTTTTAAGAAAGGTAGTGAGAATCACATCATCACTCCTAGTTTCAAAGGATTTCAGAGCTTCCAAAGTGTCTGGGCTAAGAGCCCTTAGGCTACAAAATGCCTTTGCAGGAAAAAAAGTTAAACCTGGAGATGCCATCTTTTCATCTTAGTAAAGGCCTTTTGAATATTTCAGTGACTGTTTCCCCATTTCTGGTCAGGCATGTTCCCTGGTCAACTCCTTGTTTTTGATGTCGCCACGTAGGAAGTAGTAAAGGGCGTGTATTAAGGAATAGATTAAAATGTTAATTACAAAATTATGGGGCATAGTGGCTCGTCTCTTTTCATCCATGGAAGCCCAGAGTTAGATGAAGTCTTACTCTTCTGGGAATGAACAGGTTCAAATAAACACACCTTTCTTCATGCAGAGCAATTTCACATGGGCAGCTCTTGCACTGAAGTTCAGAAACCCTGACTGAAAAGCAGGCTGTGAGTGACCATCAGAACCAAATCTGCAACATCCCTTATTACTCATGTCAGGGAGATAGGAGGCAGGCCCTGGAAGCCGGGGCCTGTCCCACCACCCCAGCCAGCAGCAGGGCAGCCAGGGTCATTGGCATAGCCCCAGCCCTGGGTATCAGACACCTCCATAGAGAAGGTGATGGGCTGAGGATGGGCTATGACATGGGCTCATAGATGGGTCCAGCTTGGCAGGGCCTGTGGCCAGACAGGGCAGGCTGTGAGGAGCTGGTGGTGACCAACCTGCTGCAGCACTGCTGAAGCAGGGGTTGATGGCCCCAGAGACTAACATGGGGTCTTGGGCCATGGGCAGGGTCAGGGGAGCCCTGAAAGGCTCCCAGTTTTTCAGCTTTGTTAATTACATTTTTGATTGCAGATTGCTCTATTTTTAATCTTAGTTGGGTGTGAGAGTCCTGCAAACGTATCTGTCTGGGAATATGGCAGAGGAACCACTCTTCCAAAGAACTGAATTCCCTTTGCAGACAGACTCAGCATTTCCTTATCTTTTCTGTATTTCAAGAGTGGTTGTGACAAGAGGTCATGCAGCATGTTCAGGCAGCGAGAACATCTACACCAGCAAGAAGGCTGTGGAAATGATATCTATGTAGCATAAATGTATGCAGCTTTAATAGTTCAGCAACAGAGTCATCAAGGGGCATCTTTCCTCTGATCTTTCCATTCAGAAGTTGTAGTTCTTCCCACTTGTCACTTACCTAACTGTTCCCAAAGAGGCCAATGGGAGCAAACACTCCAGAAAACATATACTTAATTAAGTTCATTACTTAAGAGTTTGTGGCATTAAGAGCTTGAGAAGTTCCACTCTGCATCCAAGGAAGGAGTTTGCCAATGTGTCAAAGGCCTTTCTGACCTCACTGCACAGTGTCAACTTCAGGGTAGCCGTGGTAGATCTAAACCCAGTGCACAGACATGTTGAAGGCTCAGACCCACAATGAAACCATGTCATCAAGCCCATTGTGTGCCAGGAGAAGGGGCCCTGTCTTGGTCCCTCTGCTTCACCACTGAGCACCTCAGGGGCCTCATTCGTCATCTGAAGCAGCACAGGGACACCACCAGACTGGTGCTACGATGCATGTGTACCGTGTCCCTTGTGGAAGGATGCCAGGCAGTCACTTGAGGCATTCACACATTTTATTTGGTTGCATCAAGCAAAGCACATCCTTAAGAATTACAACCCAAATACTTGGAGGTTTCAGGTAGATCTCTGAGGGGTTTCTCTCTTTTCTCATGGAAAGGAAACATGCGGACCATCCACCTTTGGAGAATCGTCTTTGGACCATGACTTGCTGTCATGCAGCCCATCTGCTTATTTTCAAGCCTTGCAGTACACATCATATTTCATCCTTGCTGCCCGCTTCGTTCCTCCTAGGAAGTCTTCAAATTTTTGGTCCCTTTCTTCATTCTGAGCTTTAGAGAAGAGGCCCCTTCAGTTTCTCACAACCCCTGTGTATAACAAGAAGTACCAAAAACTGAGGGCAGTCGCTCCTGAGAGAAAATAATACCTAGGCAGCAATGGCGCATAATCATTCCCCACATGAGGCAGGAAGGATCTAATCTATGCCTCAGAGACGTCTGATTGCCTGGGAGAGGCCAGGTAGCATAGATAAGAAGTAAAAACTGCAGGCAGGCCACAGGGAACATTGCTGGTGGGCTGCCTTATGGAGTCACTTCCCACAGGGGGTTTCCAAGGTGGCTTCATGAAGCTTTTATACATGGAAGAGGGGGGAACTTGGTTCTGTCACAGAGAAAATCTCATTCATCAATGCCTCCTCTGAAGGGGGAAGCTATTTAGGGTTGTGGGGTAGGTGGTAGAGTCTTCCTCCAAGGAGTGGTGAAGAAAAGGGATTAAAACAAGCCCATGCCCACAGTAGTTAGAAACTCAAGACTCTTGATGCTATGAGGAGAAGCTGGGCTGCCAAAGCACTGACCCTGGCTTCAGATCTGACCATCTCTGGGGCCACCACTAACACGTCCATTAAGAGTTAACCATATCAAGACTGTTCATCGGTTCTCAGAGAGTACATAACAAGAAGGTGCCTGTGAGGCCAGCACAGTAATAAGCAATGTATTTCCTTGAGGTTCAAGAGCCTCTTGTCCCATTAGCACACCTCTTCCCAAAGGAGAAGTTCATGAAGTGATACATGCAGCCTGGAACTGTGATCCAGGATCAGCCTCATCACCTTACCACCAGGCAGCAGCCACACCACAGCCTCACTGTAAAAAATAACCATTCAGCCCAAGCAGATCTGATGTATAATTGTTAGCATAACCTACACCAGTGTTTGCCCCACTTTCACACCTCACTTGCCTAAGTGAATGGGAGTGCTACAGGAAAATAGAGCAACATGGAAGCAATGGCTGAGGACCTTAAGCCTGGCACTGTGGCACATTTTCACAGTCCCCAAATCCCACCAACAGCAGAAGCTTATTATACAGGATGCAACAGGGGAGAATGCACCCACACCTTTCGTTCCTAGACAGCTTGGTGACTTCATGGCTAAGTGAGGAAAACTACTCAGAATTCTTTCAGTGGTTCTACTTTAGGAGGTTGATTCTCCATTTGCAAGACCTACCCTTCCAGAACAGGATGTCCTCAAACTTCCCATGTGTTTCTTTGGATTTTTCTTTCATAGCTTGGAAACTAGTCTTGTTGGCAATTCTGCAAAAATCTTCGTCACACAGGGAGAATCCAAAGAAAGCAGAAATCTTTTTCATTCCCAAGACCTGGTCCTGGCCAAAGGAACATAGCAGAGGTAGAATCCAAATACTTGACCCTGTGGCTGTTGCATGAAACCAGCAGCAGGTGGGAAGCCTAGCAGAGGAGGTTGTCTCCCACACTGTCACCAAGTGACAGTCAGCTCTGTCAGAGAGGGAACCCATACATGGTGGCCTCAGCTTCAAGGTCTTTTCTGTCAAAAGCAACTGTGCCTGTGCCAGATATGACTCCTTCCATAAAAGGGCAAGTCTACCCTCCTTCTAAACCCCATGGACCTCCCCCAGACATAAACAAGTAGCTCAGAAAGGCTGAAGGGGCAGACAGGATTGTTCCACATGTTTCTTCTTCATATGTATCAGAAGGGGTGCACAGTGCACCCATCAAGGAAGAGTTGGGTAAGATGCTGCACCTCTTTGAGTTCCTTGTAGCTTATCATCATGATCCTCTCATAGTCGATGTATTTGTTCCATTCCACTAAATGGTCAAAATAGGATCCACAGGACACTGCAGACGAAGGGACAAAGCTGTGTAGAGTATTCCTCAAAACAGGCCCTTATCAAATCAAAGGAGTCAGTCCAGAGAGCTCTCTAAACGTGACATCAGGATGATGAAGTGGTAACTAGCTCAACATGTCTGTTCTTTGGCTGAGGTCAGTACAGGATCCCCAGCTCTGGCCACTAGGTAGCACCGAACCATAAGCTTTGTTGTGGGAATGGAAGTCAGGCTAAAGCTTTCTAGTGGTATCTTCCTGTTCTGAATTAGAGACAAAGGAAACTCTGATTCTCTGGTACTCCCTAATTCTGTCATAACACGGGCCTTTCTGCCTGTCCTCAGAATGCCTTGAAAGGTATGTTGGAGTAAGATTCTCATGCAAAGCGTCCTGTGTAGGCCCCTCATATAAGAAGGAATGCCAGAGGATGCAGGACAAATTACATTTTCCCTTCATGAAGGCTGCAGAGTACTCATCCCAGGAGGCAAAGGACAGCGGCACTGGCATGTCCTTGTAGAAGTGGTAATAGGAGACAGCTGTGTCTTTGGGGTTCTGAAGTAGCACAAGAATCTAGAGGAAGAAAGCACATAATATGGGTCTGATATGGTGACTGTCAAAACCACCATCTTTTCAACACATCACACAGAATCATAGAGTCATAGAATCATTTACATTGGAAAAAACCTTTGAGACCATCAAGTCCAATCTTTAGCCTAGCACTGCCAAGTCTACCACTAAACCATGTCCCTAACCACCACTTCTACACAGTACTAAATATCTCCAGGTGACACAACCACTTCCCTGGGCAGCCTATGCCAACGCTTGACAACCCTTCTGGTGAAGAAATGTTTCCTAATATACAATCTAGAACCCCTGGTGCAACTTGAGGCCACTTTCCCTTGTCCTATTGCTTGTTACATGAGAAAAGAAACTGACACCCAACTCACTCCATCCTCCTTTCAAGTAGCTGTAGACAGTGATAAGATCTCCCCCAAGCCTCCTTTTCTCCAGGCTAAACAACCCCAGATCCCTCAGTGGCTCCTTGTAAAACTTGTGCTCCAGGCCCTTCACCAGCTTTGTTGTCATTCTCTGGACCCGCTCCAGCACCTCAGTGTCTTTCTTGTAGTGACAGGCCCAAAACCGAATATAGAATTTGAGGCTCAATGTCACAAGTGCTGAGTACAGGACAATCACATCCCTAATTCTGGCCACACTATTTCTGTTACAAGCCAGCATGCTCTTGGCTTTCTTGTCCACCTGGACACAAGCTGACTTATATTCAGGCAGCTGTTGACCAGCATACCCAGGTCCTTTTCTTCTGGGCATCTTTCCAGTTACTCTTCCCCAAGCCTGTAGTGTTTCATGGGGTTGTGGTGACCCACGTGCAGGACCCAGCACTGGGCCTTGTTGAAACTCATACAGTTGGCCTCAGCCCGTTGATGCAGCCTGTCCAGATCCCTCTGTAAAGTCTTCCTGCCCTCTAGCAGGTCAATACTTCTGCCCAGCTTGGTGTTGTCTGCAAACTTTCTTGTCCACTAGCACACACCAGACCATACAATGCCAGTCTAATTCCTTTTCTTGAGTAAGAAATCAGAGCATTCACAGGCCACTTGCTGTTAATATGAACTTCACGCTGAAAACAAGGAGATTTTCAGTGATGCCCTTGAGACATACTTCTGAGCTAGTTCCATTTCTGAGAAATGGGCTCATGGGCTACTGAACAGGAGAGTCACAATCAGGCTGTGTGTGTACCCTTGCTTCTTTCTGCAGCAATTCTCATTAAAGACAGTCTTAGTCTCATCCTGTAATGAGCTTTCCACAGGTACTGTGGTCTTGAAGGCAAGTTAAAGCACAGAAAGTAACTGCTTGCCTTTGCTGCATTTTCTGATGCAAACCTGTAAGCATCTTTCTGATGGAGATCAGAAGGGACAGTGACCCTCAGCCCACCTCTTATGTTAGCAAAGGTGCTAGAGAGAGAGGATGAGAGCCTCTGCACATAGCAATCTGCCTCTCCAACGTTGGAAATGTGCCTATGCATTGACCAGCCCAGGTGAAAGTGCAGAAAACACATCTCAGTCAGATACAGGAAAGCTAATTTGGAGTGAAAAAGCTTTCACAGTGCAATGCAATGAGAACGCTCACCTTAGCCTTGCTTTGGAGTGTGGATGGTGGAAGGAGATGAGGTGGCAGATGGATTTGTATAATTCTTCTTGAAGGCAGTTTCTTCATCCTCTTTAAAGCAAGTGGGAAGAAATCTGACTGGACAAAGTAGCTTATTCAGTGACATGTGCCTTTGCAGGGATTATGGGTAATAAGAAAAGTTAAGCCCAGAGAAGAAGGATCTTATCCCTTGGAAAACCCACAGGGATGCACTGGTGGTGTAGGCTTCTACCAGCCTCTGCCACAGAAAACCATTTCACATGAGACAGGCTGCAGGACAGGGCATCCTGAAAAAGGTCTTACTGATAAAAGCCACTGGGTCCAGTGGTTATGAGGTGGACCCTCATAACTTTAAACCATTTCTGCCTGTGCACAGCTCTACAGACTGCACACAAAGGGATAAGGATCAGTAATTCCTCATTTTCAGAAGGAAAATAAGGATCAGTAATTCCTCATTTTCAGAAGGAAAAAGGAAGCTTAGGTGAAGGCGAGGACAGGTGGCCTGGGAAGGATACAGGAACATTGTCCAGGGAGCTAGGGATCAGGTCAGTAAAGCTAAGGCCCAATTAGAATTAAGTCTGGCTAGGGATGTCAAAGATAACAGGAAGGGCTTCTACAGGTATATCGCAAACAAAAGACAGACTAGGGATAATGTGGACCCTCTCCAGAAGCTAATGGGAGAACTGGCTACCCTGGATTTGGAGAAGGCTGAGGTTCTCAATGACTTCTTTGCCTCAGTCTTCATTGGCAAATGCTCTGACCACAGCGCCCAAGTTTTGGAAGGCAGAGGCAGGGACTGTGAGAATGAAGACCTTAGGCCCACTATAGGAAAGGATCAGGTTAGAGATGATCTTAAGAACCTGAACATGTACAAGTCCATGGGACCTAGTGAAATCCACCCATGAGTCTTGAAGGAGCTGGCAAATGAAGTTGCTAAGCCACTGTCCATCACATTAAAAAACTCATGGCAGTCAGGTGAAGTTCCCGATGACTGGAAAAAGGGAAATATAACCCCCATTTTCAAGAAGGGGAAA
>WYDI02004206.1:0-66607 GCA_009867235.2 Psittacus erithacus | reverse complement strand
AGCAGCAGCTAAAAACATCGGTGTTATCAGCGCTGTTCCCAGACCGAAAGTCAAAAACACAGCACTGCACCAGCTACCAAGGAGAAAAATGACTGCTACTGCTGAACCCAGGACAACATATAACTTCAATTCTTGTACTCACAGAAGGACCTTATGTATATAGATGCTGATTCAAAGAAAAAGAAAAAAGCCCCTACAAAAGTCCATGTAGTAGAGCAGCTGTTTCCCATTGGGCTGGACCTTTTATGTGAATTTCAGTGCAGGCAATGCAGAAATATTACAGGGAAATAAACTGGGCCATGTGAACTCTAGAACAGCATCTGTAAAGCTGATTCTATGTAGCTATTTTATATCAACACCTACAAATCCTCCTGAGCTTTTGCAGCAAGAACGTGTGCTGTAGTTGTTATTCTGTTTGGAAACTTCTGCCGTTTGTTTTGGTAAAGAGTTTGACCAGCATAAAGAAAACTGTTTGGAAGCAGTAAACACTGACTTAATTCTGCTGCTGTAGAAACTGGAACTTAAACTCCTATTCACTTTCCTGGGAATAAAGTATCCTGCTGGTGTTGTGTTCTCTTCAGTAGTAGCGTCTGCAGAAAGAAGAATGATTTCTTTGCTTTGCCAGAGTGGTGCAATTAAATCCAGCAGATCATCCACAAACAAAAAGATTAAATATGAGACTTACTTGCTGGTAGTAGGCGCCTACACTGTAATCAGGCTTTTCTGGTTGTGAGGTGTTGTAGTATTAATGTTTCTTTCCACATTTGTAGCTCATTATCACTGCATGGAAAAACTCTCCTTTCATAGCTTCAGTCTCCATTTAACAATTTCAGTCAGATCCAGCAAAAGAAATAAATAAGATGATGTTGGGGAGATGTCTGGAGTAAGAGCCACATTTTTGAGAATGAAGAGCAAGACTTGGCTACACCTCCGGGCTGTGTGCCTGATGTTTGTAGGTGAAAGTCATTGTCCAAAGATGTTTGTGTCTGTTTTTTCATTAAAAGCCAGTGGAGAGAGACACGGACATGATCACACCCTGAGGTAGACATTGATACCTGGCTGGCATACCTGCTTCTATCCATTTCCATTAACAGGACTTCAGACTCAACTGGAGATGATGCAGTTTAAACTTTGCTAAGATGGATCCCATACAATATATCCACACTGTCACCAGGTTTCCATTGCAGAGAAAGCATCTTCATGATGAGTATCTACCAAAGGTTGTCAGCTGAAAAGAAATTGCTTAGAAAATCCCAGAGCCCTGAAACCCTGAGCAACATGCTGGAAACTGGCCCAGCTCCGAGCAGAGGGTCAGACCAGACAACTGCCAGAGTCCCATACACCTACAACTTGTGTTTTTAGCTTTAAAGCAAGTTCCCCCTCTCAAGGGTGAGAATCAAAGGGGAAAACTTTTTCTGATAACATGTGTGGGATTTCTGTGTGTTACGGGTGATCCTTGGCAACCAAATGGATATATAGCATTTATAACTCCGTGACAGATTTGTGCTGCACAGTAAGCTGCCTAGGTGAACTCAGAACTTGCCACTGATTTTTGCACTCTCTTAATCTTCCTGTTTATTCTGTGCTTCATTAAAGTCAATCTGCTGGATGGACTGTCACTCAGGCTAGGCCTGTCCTGCTGTCTGCACTCTCTAGGGATCACCCTTCATCCTGATAAATGGTCTATTAGGACAGCACGTGTCAGAGAGAAACCCTCTGTGAAGCTAAATAGATTAGAGTCTCTTTCCTCTGAACAGTCTCAATGGAATGGAGGAGGCATGATCGTTAAAGCGGATTGAGAATGAGAAAGCACTTTTTCCTCAGGATAGGAAATCGCTCTGAGTTTAGAAAGGTACAGATTAGTTCTAGTAAATGAGGAAAACTCTCAGCGTGAGCACTTGCCACCAGAATGGATGCAGTGTGATGGTCTGGAAGTTGCTTGGCTTTCTTTTGGTGCCCACTTGGGAACTGAGTAGATACAGTCCTTTTTGATGGAAGCTTTGTAATACCTTTCTGTAACTACAGCAATTGCTAGCATGGAAGAGCAGTGCTGAAAAAGCAGCCAGTATTCTTGCAGTGCAGTTTAGAAGATGTATTAGTGGCATCAGCATAATGACCCACAAACCTCCAGCAAAGGGAGGGAACTTCTTGTTCTTGCAGGCATTGTGTCCCCCCAGCTGTGGCACGGTACGTAATTGCTGCCGTGTCCTTGACCCTCTAGACACATCATGGTAACAGTAAGGCAAAAAAACACCTTACAAATGGAAAACCTGCCCTTGAAACTCTGTTTACAAGCATGACTTAGTACGAGGTATCACACACCCAAATGCCTCTGGTTCATCATGTGGTGCTGCCTTTCGCTGGTGCAGGTTTCCTCAGGTGGAACATGGGGATGGGAGCTTGGGTTGCTCCTGTTGGTTTCTTTGTGGAGTTCTGGAAGTGCTAAGGAGGGGACGATGAGCTCAGTTGTGTCTGAGGCTGGTGGACATTTAGCAGAGGTTGGCTCTGCTCCCCTCCAGACCCTGAGAAGCAGCTTTGAGCTCCCAAGGTTGCTGCTGCCTTTTTTTTATCTTTCTTTGTTTTTAATACTTTTTTTCCTTCAGTGTGTGACACCTTTCTCTGCATCACTGACTGAGGATGAAGGGAAAACTGAGGCAGAGCTTTCCCCCACAACTCTTGTGTCCTGAACAGCCATTTCCATTAGCAGCAGAAGTCTCCATTTCTCTGGTCTTGAGCTTATTCAGCAGTTTGTGGATGTTTCAGGTGTTGCAGGGGTGCCTGTGGGAAAGTGGAAGCCTATACAAAGAGTATGCATATGAGGCCTTGGTGCTGCTTTTTCTGCTGTGTGCAGGGGCTAACATGAAACGCTCTGATTTTCACCCTTGTTGGAGCCAGTCCAACAGAAATACCTCTGTTCTGCTGGCACAGAAGAGGGTGGCAGGTCCTCATTGGTGTCATTTGTACCAAAACGGGGAGGGAGTGCTGCCAGAAGACACTTATGTGTGAAGAGTGGCTACAGCCCGGGGACAGCATAGGAAAGATTATGCTGAGAAGCTAATTTGAAATGAATTAAAGGAAGATAAATTCACATTTTCTGGTAGAGCATCTTTCAGGAAAAGAAATCAAATAAAACAGCATAAAAGTAATAAACATCAAATTCAACATTAGTTCCAGTGTAGTACTGGGCAAATATTGTAGGCTTTTTAATAATAGTAATAAAAAGCTGCAAGTATCATAACAATATGCATGCTGTAAACTCATGTAATCGCGTGCAGTTATTGTTCCTAATGTGCATCTTGGTTTTAGCAGCAGTAATATATTCTCTGTCTGCCTGGGAAGATTTGGTAGACAATGACTGCAGTGATGGTACAAAAACTGAAAGAGGTGATGTGGGGGAAAGGGAGCTCTGGAAGACTCTTTTCAGCTCTTTCTTTTGTTGTTATTTAAATGCAAATCCTTCAGCCAAAAAAAAAAAAAAAAAAGAAAAAACCACATCCAAAATCTGATAAATATTCAGCAGCTTTGGTGGATTCGGGAATGTGAGGCCAAAGTTCCAGAAATGGGGGAGTCACACAGATACTTGTCCTGGGAATCAAGGCACTTCTATTTAGAAGCTAAAGGAAGAGCAGAGTATAGCAAACCCTTAAATTAAGCCAAAGCCTACAGTGTGCATTAGCGTCTTTTAACTGTCATCTTTTAAAATAAACTTGTAGAAAAATACTCACTTTTGTCATCTTCGGGCAAACCTAAGCAGTACTGAATGCAGACAGCTATAATCAGTGCAGCCTTCTGCCCTCAGATCTGTAAATGGCAAGTGTCTGTAAAGGCATGCAATGCTATGGTTAGCAAAGCAGGTTGTTACACAGCTGGGGTCCAGGTCATCATGTACAGCTGTAGTCATGAGCATGGTATCTAGAAATGTCATTGTGCTGTGAGTGCTTTGGTCTGTATCAGTGGACATGGCCCTCCCCAGGGTGAGATCCTCTCCCAGGGCTGGATGTAGTCTGATGCAAACAGGCGCAGAAGCTCATTATCCTTTTCTGTCCTTTGGAAAGCCAGTGGCTGCACTGTGTGGCTTTCAATCCCTGGACAAAGAGCAGCAGAAACGTGGCTGCTGCATGTGTCTCCTGTGAGAATAGAACTGAACCTTCCTGCAGCTCTGGGGTCCTGGGGATTACCCCTCCTTTCCTCTGCCAGTTCTGAAAAAGTTATGAGAGAGTCAGCTCCTTCACCTGTACAACATCATGGCATGCTCTAAATATGTGAATTCTTTAATTTATTAAGGCTAAAACATACTTGACCTATTTAAAAAATGTCGCTGTTTCCAGGGTATCAACAATAAAAATAATACCTGAGCGATACCTACAGAAGAGCTTGGAAGCATGTCATGAATGTCATGTTATTTCATGGCTTTGTGTTTAAGCATCTTAATTACAGCATCAACTTACACTTCAAAGATTACCAACTAGAATGAGTTCAAGACTTTGTTTAAATGAAATCTACAATGCATGAAAAGAATTCACAGTAAACATCTTTGGATGTGGGTAGAGATGACAAAACTGTGTGGTTTGATATTTATTGTGCATTGGTATTGTTGCTCTTGTCTTTTTTTTAATGTTTCTACCATACCTTACTATGAGATCATTACAACAGCCTTGCCATTACAGGATGACATGAGTAAGCTTATGTTTGCCATTATTATTATATCATTTGCTCGTAAGCTGTACCTGTTTCATTGCTGAATTATAAATTTTTAGCAATATTATTTAGAAATGTCAACAGCTGTCTAGGATTTTTGTCTGGTTTTACGCAGATCAGTTTAAATTAAACTGTTCAAATCTGAGATACAATACACCTTAGCAGAGTCTGACTATAACTAACAGTCGTTTAGCACTGACTAGGACTGCCATACTTAAATATTTATGGAGACAAATTCTTTATTGGACATAGTTCAGGCCGCGGAAGGTGGACCTGCTACATCCAAGAGTATTGGGCATTTAGGATTATATAGTATTTAAGCTATATCTCACTTTATCGTCTCAACTTCCACGTCCCTCTTGGAAACCACATTGTGGTTTATTTGTTTTCTTGCTTTTAGCTGGGGACAAGCTGCCACAAGGTCTCAAGCTTGTGAAGGACTTGTGCAGGGAGCTCCCTTCTACACCTTAGATCTGGACTGGTTGGACACCATCCTCATCCCAAACTGTGCGCAAAGTAACAGAATGCTTTCCATGATTTGCTAATCCAGCTCAGGAGCCAAGCAAGGTGAGTGTTAGCTGCCAAGCTGCCTGGGAGGCAAAGAGAATCAGGTTTTTAAGTACTGAAATAGTGAAATACTGGGTTTTTTTAAGAAAAAGGGATTTGCCTCTTCCCCCCAACTAGATCTGAAATAAAAACTTACTGTCCCTCAGGAAACCGGCGCATTGCATCATGAGGAGGAAAGAATTAATTGTTCCTTTCAAGTCAGTTGTTAAACAAGGAAAATATTTTAAAAGTGAATCTTGCAGTCTAGAGATCAGCAATCTTGTTTTATGTAGCTGCCAGTGAAGAGTCTGGTGTCAAAATGCAGTGGTACTTGTAAGTGGTAATCAATAAACATGAATTATTTAGGAGACACAGGATAAAAATGAGCAAGTGTTAAAGCAGGATTAATCCACTATATAAGCACTAAGGAACGTGTATGAATTCTTAGCAAAATGATAGTGATATCCATTTGGAATCTCAGTTTGCATGCATAAAAACAAAGTGTAAGGGAATATTTCATTATCTAAATGTAAGTAAATTATATAAATTTTAACTAAACTGTGTGAACTAACTGTTAAGGGTCAAGTATCTCAAGTTAAAACAGTACATAATACAGTGTATAACAGCACATGTGTCTGGCCGGGTGGTGTGAGAATAAGTGACTGCATTTCAAGTAAGTAACAAGCACCTGGAAATCATGTGCAGAGGGATTCAGCTGACCACCACATTGTAAAGTAACCTGGATGGAAGAGACAGTTTAGGAGTGACTGCTTTTCCTCTGCAAGTCCCTGTGCAGCTGGGTAGGGGAAAGGTTTTAAAACCGTACCAAGGTGGAGGGGAAAAAAACCCAACAACCTGTAGTCGAAATAGCAACACACAAGAGACAGACTGATTCAGGCAATTTACTCTGCTAGCCATCAAATGCTTCTTTGAGGCTGTAAGTGATCATTTAGAAATTATCTCAGATCAAGCCCCCATAGCCAAAACGAAACCAAGCAGGGAGGAGTCTTTGTTGATGGGCAATGAGAAAGTCTCATTTAACACAGACACTCTGTCATTCACACTTTTGGCTTATTCTGTCTGCAGAAGTGAGGTCCCAACAGAACTCTTAGATGCTGGTGAAACCTGATGAGAGATGTCATCCCAAACCCACCAACAGAGAAGTCACCCAGAGAGAGGAAAAGGAGTAATAGTCATTACATGTAAATGAGGTGAGGCAATGCCTGAAAAAATGCTTCACAACAAGAGGAAAAATGAGGCCAGGAACTGGGAGTGCCCAGAAGAGCACTTTGGAGAGCAGCTGCCTGTGGGATGCTAAGAAAATGCCAAGCAGGTAACAGAGACAAGAAAGGAGGTAGAGAGAATCCATCTGAAAATACTAAAATGAACTTCTTAACCTACAGTTCTATCTCTGTAGTACATGTGTGAGTAGTTATGAGGACAGGAAATGTTTTATCTATAAGATAAAAAGAAATATGAGAGGGTCAGGGTTGGTTGGTTTGTGGGTTTGGGGGGGGGGGTGTTGTTTTGTTGGTTATGTTTGTTGTTGTTTTTTGGGGGTTTTAAGCAAAGACTGACATGCTTGAAACAGGAGTGAGACCATGACACTGTTTAAGCCAGTGGCAAAATCCCTTTGACTCCAAGTCACAATCAGGGCATTTTACCTGCAGTTTCTGGTCACTCCTCACCTTGTCACATTAGCACTTATCTCGGTGTTAGACGTCTGTACCAGGCCTTAAGTTGTACGCAAAGTTACATGCACACATATGCACGTGCTGTATGTTTTGTACACAGAAGCATACATGGCTGTCTCCCATTTATTGTCAGAAAAATGTAGGCACAGAGAGCAGGGGACAGGTGTAAGGCTCCTGACTTGCAGCACAGCACTTGGTGGCAGGTAGCATGGTGGTTCTGGGTGTTCCTGAGAGCCCAGCCTGCCCTAGAGACCTCCCTGGAAAATGGGGTATCATCTGTTCCTAGAAAACTTGTATCACTCAGAGCATGAGGCCAGTGCTGCTTTATGATTTGCACTGAGCAGAGAGGTTGATGAGAATGGCAGTAGTGCATCTGGGGAAGTTTTGACTCCTGGTACTGCAGTGATAGCCTTCAGTAGGTAGTGATGTACACAAGTGAGGTGCAGTACGGGTATAAACGTACTAATCTGCATGATGCCCCTCTGGTCTACGTATGACAAGCATTGTTGCAGGCATGCAGAAAGGCAGCAAGATAGTTTTCTGAATGCTGTGTGGCAAATAACAGATAAATCTAGAATTCAGGCCCACCTAATCCTCAGTCTGTCCCCTTCTAATTGCTCAAAGTCTCTTTGCTATTGTCACATACAAAAGGTAATTATGTATTTGAAAATGTTCCCTCACTGGTTGCCTGGAGAGCTAGTAAAGAAGCCACATGCAAGGGATGAACAGAACAAGACTGCAAATTTCTCTCTGCTTAACAGAAATGCAGGAATGGCGAACTCCCCCACAACATGTAGGATTGGCGCTCCAAATCCCAGGAGACTTTCATAGCAGTGTTTAAAGTACAATTGACAAAGCTGAGGATTATCAGTCCACAAACTGTAAGAAAATTAATCTAACTGTTGCAGCCTTTCAGTGTTTGGAAGTTCCACTGCTTTCAGAGCCTGCAAGATTAGCCACCAGCTTACAAAGGAAACACCTCACCTGACAGGCTTTTGTGTAATGTTCTTCTTTGAAGATATAATTCAAAACACCAGTTCATTCTAGAGCTTTATTAGAGACGTCCATCCCTGTGCTGCAGTTATTGGTTTCCTTGTGCATGGAGTGAATTAGTGCCATGTTTCAGCTGGATTTCATGATTGTGTTAACCAGTCAGTAGTAAAATCCATTCAACTCTTTGAAATACCAACCTGTTGTGAATGCAATGTCATGTTTCATGGGAGCTGGATACGTTATGAGAGAGAGCAAATGTTTGCATAGGAGGCTGTTTAGCTCTTCTTTGAAACTGAACTTTTGGACAAGCAGGAGGAAGTAAAAAGGAAAAAAAAATCCTGAAAAATCTCTGGATGGGTGGAATTTTCAGCAAATGTCTCTTTACTTGGCTGTATTATTTGTCTCAAAGGCAAATACATCCTGTGCCTTTGTTCTGCTGTTACCCTGCTGGAGTCGATCAGTTTAACAAAGTTGTTATGGCTGGTCTGACTCTCATCACTGGGCACTGAGTATTGCAGAGGCAGAGAAATCACATTGCTGCTTGTCCTGCCTGCCTGCTTCTAACCTTGACCTGCCACCACCTTGCACTTGTATGTATGGGTTTTGCTGAATAGACAAAGCATGTGCCTATTCTAGCTCCAGTAAAGGTTAAATTTATTAACTTAAAAGTTCCTTCTGTTATTTCCTTAGTTTCCTCTCCTCTGTCCTGCCCTATAATCTGCAGTAAAAGCAGCATGTCAATACTGCTTTCAAACATATGCATTATCTAAAAGGCAAGCCCAGGTAAAATGTTTTCCAAATGAACTTGGTTAAAATTTCAAAAGTGTAGATGGATGGGGAGTGAGAATTCCCAGTATATCCAACATTAGGAGGAAAGCATAAACTGGTTATCTTCACACATCCTACAGTGTTCTGTAGGACACCAGCTTCAGGTGATGTGTCCTTATTAAAACATCAAAAATGTTTCTAGACTCACTGCAGTGAAAGCAAAGTTGTTCAACAGTGGTGTCATCTATTGGGGCACCAAAACGATCGCTGATTCTTACATGAGTAACAGAAAGGTTAACTTAAAGATCTTGAAAGGAAGAACTTATTTAGCTAAAAGTGACAAAAGGGGGGGAAGGGAAGGACTGAAGAAAGTTGTACACAAAGAAGCCATTTAATGCAGATTTGCCATACGGCAAGATAATAATGCTTGAATGTTATGAACTGCAGAAACTCTATGAACACATTATATTTTAAACACTTAATCTGTTTTACAAACTATGTACATTCTTCTGCTAAATAAGATGAATTGGGATTCAAGAAGCAGCACATCCTGACAAATCTCCTCCTAAAGGCATCCATTAATATAAATCAACAGTAGCAATTTTGTTTGATCATTTATTTGCAAGAATCATTAAGGTTTATTAGCATAATTATTCCCTGTGGGACTTCATGTCACATAAATGAAAAATGGCATTATCAATATTTAAAAGATAAGTGTGTAATGTTCAGAGTACTTAAACAGCACTCTGCAGGTGGTGTCCAGCTGGAGCAAATTAGATAAGGTTTGATTTCTAAATTGTAGAAATATAATTTCAGTGCAACTGTTTATCTCAAAACTACGTCTGCTCATTGTGCAAGGTATAAACGCGCAGCAGAACTCTGTAGTTACTTGTCACAGTACATGTGTGTACATTGTTTTCTGATTTCAAGTAAGCAACTTGTCTCAAGATATCAGATGGGAAGCAAATGTTGCTTACTGGTTGGAAGTCCTTTTATAATCCTGTCTTTTTCACTTTTTCCAGTTCCATATGATGACCTGAAATTTTCACAGTGAAACAAGGAACTTTCTCTCTCATCTTCCTGTCTCCTTCCAAGCAAAATAGTAGTTACAGTGTCATTAGATCTTCTCCTCTACAGACCACAGAATCAACTAGGTTGGAAAAGACCCTTAAGATCATCACATCCAACCTTTACCCCAGGACTGCTAAGTTTACCACTAAACCATGTCACTAAGACCCTCATCTACATGGCTTTTGAATACTTCCAGGGATGGTGATTCCATCACTTCCCTGTTCCAATGCCTGATCACTCTTTCAGTAAAGAATTTTTTCCTAATATCCAGTCTAAACTTCCCCTGCCACAGCCTGAGGCCGTTACCTCTTGTCCCATCACTTGTTACCTGGGAGAAGAGACCAGCCACCTCCTGGCTCCCTTCTCCTTTCAGGTAGTTGTAAGAGAGCAATAAGGTCCCCCCCAGGTCTCCTTTTCTCCAGACTAAACAACCCCAGTTCCCTCAGCCACTCCTCATAAGACTTGTGCTTGGAGGGAGCACTGCTGGTGCCTCTGTATCAACTCTGTGATCATCTCAGTACTAACAATGAGCTTGGCTTACACGAGCACTTTCTGAAGCAGATGCAGGGACTGAGGCATGATAAGACATTTGGGCAAGACTGCAGTCCTGCCCCTGAGCGGGCAGCTGCATTCAGCGTGGCATGGGCCGCATGCTCACAGCCTGCAGGCACTTTCTGGTTTCTGCAGGATGCTGCCGAGGTCAGAGTTAGGAAGACAGTGTATGGGAATATAATGATGACAATCTGAGGGAGATCAGATGAGTGAACTGCCTGCTTGTCATTTGCTTCTCTGGTTGCCCTTGCTGCTGCCAGAGTAAGTGCACAGTGGCAAGCGTGAGCAGGAGCACATGCTGCTTTGGGGAACAGTTGCCAAAAGTTCCCGCACAGATGAGTACCATCCAGGCACTGCTCGAAGTGAAAGCCTTTGACTGAGGGAAAGGACTAGTGAGAGTCCAGCTGTGAGGCAGCAGAGCAAACACAGCTCTTGAGCCATGGATCGTGGCATGCAGAGCAGCATGGTGCAAGGCAGGGAGCATGGCATTGAGCCTACTGCCACAGAAGAAGGCCTCATGGCACCCCTGTGCAGCTGCTGGCAGTGCTGTGATCCCCCCAGCTGTGCAGTGCCCTACATCAGGGTGCCTTTTGAACAGAGCTGCCATGCAGAGTCCCAGCACAGGAATCATGCTGAGAGGTGAGAGACTGGGAGCACCTGGCAGACAGAAATCCATGGGCTTTGTCTGGTCCACACCAATACAGAGGCAATTCACCACTTCACTCGTGAGTATTTTTTTGAGCACAGAATTGCTGTTTTATCAGCAGTGAAATGTATCAGTAACCACTGTGTGCTCTTCTTCTCTCTAAAGGCTCTTGAATAAAACATCAGGGATTTTACTAAACATGCCCCAGGACTGCTGCAGACACATCCCCATATGGGGCAGGGAAGCAGAGGCTTTGCCAGCCTGGGGCTCATCATGGGGCTGTGCCAAGCCTGACGGGCAGGATGAAGTGCCAGTGTAGAGATGTACACAGGCAGCAGAATTACTTTCACATTGCTCTCAGCTCTTTCTGGGACTGATGTTTGTTTTCTACAATTGCCCTTCAGTTGCCCTTTCTGTTGGTTGGCTTAAGGTTATGGTTATGGATTAGTTTGTTAAATACTTTGCTGTTTGCAAATGGCATCGATCTTCCTATTTTTCCACTCCTTGCTAAGCTCCCTTTCGGAGTTCCTCAGCTTTGTAATTATTTACAAATGCTGAACTGAACTCTTTGGAATAATTGTGTTCCGTGGAACCTTGCAAGAATGAAAGGGGTTCTGCTTTCTTTTAAGTATGTTTCTTAGTGCTCTCTTTCGCACTCAAGTTAGAATATATGATGTGGAGGTAGAAGACCACGTCTCCACAATATACTTACACTTGGAGCTGGTGCTTCCAAGGGAATAGGCAGTCCAGAAAGCATATGCCATCTCACCCTTTACTTTGTGCATACTTTTCCATGCTGCTACAGGGAGAAAAGTAGTAAATCTTAGTACTTAACAGTTCTTTCTTAATATCTCTGGCCTTGGAAACTATGAATCTTCCATCCAAAGGTGTACATTCTCATAGCTTTGCATACAAAATACTGAAATGGAAACCACAACCTTATCAAGTGCTTACATGACATCCAAAATCAGCTTAGGCGATGATCACTGGGCTGGAGCCAGTGATGTGTTTCCTCTGAGATGCTCCCTCTGCCCATTCAGTTGGGCACTTTGGCAGATGAGCTCATTGCAGCCTGGTTACTCAAATGCTTCCTCTAAACCCTGCACAGGAAAGACAAGGAAAGGATAGAGATGGAAAAACGTGAGTCTGGCATTTACTCTTTCTGCTTCCAAATGAAAAGCTACAGATGGAACTCATTGTCTTGAGGGGCACTTTGTGACAAGTAATTAAATTGGAGCTCACATGTAAAAATCTGATTAAACAGAGAGTACTTTTTTGAAAAGCTTTTGCAAACAGAACCTTCATACCCATAAACACTTAATTCTCAACTAAAAATCATCACTGTTAACTCTTTTAAGAAAAAACTCAGTCCTTTTGCTTGAACTTATGTTCTCTATTCTTTTTCGCAAGGGACAGGAGTTTGGTTAAGACAGGTAAGTGGATAAAGATCTCACTGTGCAAACCAGAGGTGTCATTGTAGCAGTGGTTTTACAACATTCTTTACATAGAAGAACTGTATTTGCTCTGCCTAGAATATTTACTTAAAAAAAAGAAAGAAAAATAGAAGATACCAGGTGAAGCAGAAAGCTGGGTGGTAATTGCAATTTGTATTCTCCTGAGCGTTTGCTACTTGGATTAAAAAGAACATGGTGGACATGGCTGTCTAATTGTCCTTTAACCACTGAATGCTAGTAAAGTTGTGCCAAATGCACAAGACAAATGCCCTGTTCTATAACCCAAATAGATCTACTGGCCAGGCAGCCAGTTGGCAAGAAAGCTCAGACTTTGCTGTGTGCTATAAAAGCTCATTTCCCAGCTCACTGAATGGATGTTGGATGATGTACAAAACCTGGCTGATGTTCATGCTGTAACTGCTGCCTTTTTGCAGGTTACTTATAAAACACAATTAAACTGCAGTATAAAGTAAGGAAATAATAGGAAAGTATAGAATACACAGGACATTTAAAAACTGCTAAATAATGTAAGTAATGTTGGGTGATGGGAGAGATGCAGAAAATCGCCAACTTGGTATTGGTTGGAGTAACAGGAATGGAATAGAAACTGCAGAGAAACCGAAGAAAATAGGAAAGAAAGAGTCAGAGAGCCTCAGGCAGGCGCCCATCTTGACCCTGAACAAATCCTGAAAGGTTGAACGCTGGCTGGAGAGAAAGACTTGAAAATGAGTGACAAAACAGTGTTCTAATCCCCTGCTTCTGTTTAACAGCATCAAACAAATTTGGGCTGCATGTTTCAAGAAGCACTTAGTTTCCTGGCACTGCTAATGTGGAAACAAAGAAATGACAAGGATTGTGTAGAGGTGAGAGACTATGGGATGAAAAATGATTTTGTCAACACATAAGCCTGGAAGGGACTGTCTGATCCTTCTGCCTACAAGGAAGCTGAACCTGGTGTAGCTGCACTACACTGCAATTTTTATCTTTTAGGATGCTCTCTACAGACTCCTTAAGGACTCTGTTTTGGTGTTATCCCACCCTTTTTACTACAGTAACTATTATTTCATGTCCACGCAGCAAAAATACCTTCTGTGAGAAACACTGGAGAGTAAGATCACTGTGGTGTAAAATTTATCTGTGGTCTTTGGAACTTACGTATTCAGTTGCTAAAAACCATGGGTCTCCTCAGAGGAGCAGGTGTGTGCTTTATAAACCTGAATGCATCAGTAATAAATATTATCAGGAAACACTGAGAACGCTGTTTACACAGGAATACATGCTGTACAAAGCTGTGGATATAAATGCATTCCAGTAGTTTGTCATGTCAGCCTTAAGACACACAGCTCACAGTTTTGACTCGTTATCAGGACTGAGCAGAAGTGAAAGACCAAAAACCAAAGAACATGGTGCCCCTAAAAAAGACTGATTTCTGTTCATGTCCTTTGCAGAAACATCCTTTCTGGCCAGAGACACTGTTTAATCTTTGGAAACTCAGTACTACAGCTAAATACCCATTAAACCATGTTTTTCTCATTAGGAACAGCTGTATTTTTGTTTAATGCATTTGAAGCACTATTTTTGTTCCTTGTAGTATTTTTGTTTATAGTCTATAATGTCGTAAGTAAAAGATCTCTGCTGCTGCCATGGGACATGTTTTTTCCCTCCTGCTGCAGGATAATTAAAAAAAAAACCAAGTTAGTGTTAAGATTTTCTTGACAGTGATAGCCCCTTAGCTGCTAAATCTGCTATCCCATCCATCACTGATCTCAAGCAAAGCAAGCATTAGTTTCTCTGTGGCTTATCTAGGTCTTTAGTAGATCAATAGCACAGCTCAGATGTTTCAGACTCTTCCCTGTTAATTCACATTTATCTTTTCATCCGAAGAAGGTAAATTACCTCACAGAGAAGCTGTGTTATCCCCAACAGCAGTTTATAATGTTGCAAAATCAGCATGACCCACATATCTTATCTCAGCTGGAACGCATTTGTCACTGTCTCATGTTATGATCATCTGGTAGAACGCCCTAGAAAAGAGGTAAACCTGCAAAATAGCTTCACCATTTTCATTTAATCACCTTTTCTGCTGCGTGCTCCTGTGCCACCTTCTATTTAAGCTGCTGAAGTAAAGGGAACGTTCTTTTTCCCTTTAATCACTTTTATCATTAGCAAAAATGTTCATGCCTCGGCAGTCTTCACTTCTGCTGTCATAAATTGATCCGTATGTGGTGATATTTGAGTCTGAGAACTGAATCATTTATCAATGTCCTGTGTTAACCCTGAGAAAGGACTGCTGAGTTTAATCCTACATTTGTATAGTTGGGTGCTGGTTACCTGACGCTTGTCAGGACCTGGGAGTGTTTAATGCTGCTAGGAAAAAGGAATGGGAAGCAGGTCACTGACCACTAAGCTGTAACCGTGCTGCTGCCAGAATAAATGCTCTATGAAACAAGAGTTTGATAACAATTATGCAGCTGGGACTCATTCCTTTCCAAACTATAGTAAAGTAGATATTTCATTATCTCTTATTCTAAAAGCTTTATAAATTATATTATGGAAAGGAAGCTTAAATATAAACACACTTCTAAGGAGTCTGATCCAGCTGGTTGCAAAAACTACATTCTTATTCAGGTAAGCTGAGCAACTCTGGACTGAACTCTGTTCTGCAAGTGTTAAATTCTTAGGTCTTTAACTGCAAAATTAGCTGGTGCCATCAAGGAAGGTCTGCTTTTTGTCATGAAGAATAGGTAAGTCTGTCTTCAATGCAGTACTCGACTTCTTCCCAAAGAAGAATGTAAAAGGGGGGGCCCTACCTGGAGCAGTGACCTGCTGCGACAGCACAGCTGGGAGGAATAGCAAAAGCTGATGCCTGCCCCTCAGGTGGAGGTAGGTCTTGCAACGGAGGTGACCTTGCTGAGGAGAACAGGATGTGCTTGGAGGCACAGGACAGAATTGCTTGCCCAGGTGCAGGTGCACTATTCATGTGCTTGCACACCCCAGGTTTGCGGATAACCCGGATAGGGGGGCACAGCCCGGGCCTGGGGACCGCAGAGCATCCTCTGGGTGCTGTGGGGAGTGCACCAGGAACTAAGCTGGGCTCATTGTCGAGAGGCACAGTGCGAGTCTGAGCGGCCAGTGGTCACAAACTGGGAATGGGGAAGTTCTGGCTGTATGTAAGGAGTTAAAAAGTAGACATTAAGACACCCACGCTTTAGAACAGGAGCCTGTAGTTCCTGGAGGGGGTCTCAAGAAGAGATGGGACCAGCAGTTGTATTAGAAATGAAAGAAATTACTGTTTTCCATCTTTAAGTATTCAATGTAACAAAAGGAACAGGGCAAGGATATATTGGGTGTTTCTCTGGAGTTTCTGGAGTGTTTTCCACTCCCCGTTCTGACCATGGAACACTGTATTTGCCTTTCTTTGGAAATCTGCATGCACAGTACTGAACTGTCTCTGTGGCTTAATTTATGTTCAGGAAAATAATCACGGCATTAAAGGTGACGAGTTTCTGAGCACAAACTGCCATAACGTGTCGAGGATAGAGTAATTCTCTGGTTGCTTTTTCTTTGTATTTTAAACACACTGCAGCTCATCTGAGATGCACGGGAAAGAAAAGAACTATGAGGCACCGAGGCCTGGAAACAAAATATTTTTCCTTTGGAAGCTTACAGGATATTAGTGCTGTGTTTTGTCCCTCCTGTGGATACACTGCTCACAAACACTCTTTACATGCAAATACAAGCAACCTCTTAATATTGACAAATACCTTTGTGAATGGTCCGTCTCTGATGTGTGTGTGTGTTTCCAAGCAGTTTTACTCCCATGTTTTTGTCTGAGAGCCTTGCTGTCCTGGAGACAGTCCAGGTAAACTTCTGTTCTCATTTCAGAGCGCTGCTGCTCCCAGTTGAGGATACCATATGAGCAAGGACGAGGTTTTTTGCACCTGACGGTTATTTGCTGTTACTTCCGGAGGTGAGAGGTCCTCATTTTGTTTCTTTTTTGGTAAGAAAGAGAACTCCATTTATTTCCAGCGAGTCTTGTAGCTCTTCACTGAGGAGAAGGGACAGCAAAAGTATCTTTTGTACCTTTATCCTTTCACCCCATGACACCTCCAGAGCTTGAGCACTGGAAGTCAGTGCTGGCACAGCACAGTTAAAAGCTTCTTTCTAAGTCAGCGCCTCAGAGTCATTGGGGGATACTGGTAGAGAAAGTGTAAGAGCTTTTTCTGTTACTTTTAGTTGGACATGGTCTCCTGTAGTTAACTCTCTTCACAGCATTGTGGGGAAATCTTTGTCATGAAAAAGGCAAAAACCAGCTAAGGCTTCAGAAAGAATTCCACTCATTTGGGAGATTTTATAAAAGAATCAATTTATAATAATGACTATTCTTATCTATCTAGACATAGGTATATCTAGTACAGAATTAATAGAAACATGCAGGCTTATTTTTAGCCAGTTCTAAGAGGTGATGTTCTCTTAAGCTTTATTCATTTTATTTTATAAAGTAGGTTAACATTAATGAATTTTAAACACTGCTTTGACTAAGCTTATGCGTCCTTAGTTTCACATAACTTCGCAGAAAGGAAAACAACGGTGTGAAAAGCGGTAGAAGTGGTTGGGCAGGGTTTGGGGTTGAATCCCTCTGGGAGCAAAGCCATCCCAGAGCACCCCTCTGGAGTGAGCACTTGTGTGCGGTGTAACGGCTCTCTCAGTGAACGTCTTGCTCCGATCAAAGTCACCCACATCCCCCTTCTGCATGCCTCTGGCTGCCGGTTTCTCCCCTGTGCGGTTGCCCCCCCCGGTTGGGATCCAGCACAGCAGCTGTGAGGGACAGAAACACTGAACCGAACGGTGCCGCGTACGAGCCGCGGTTACCGGCGAGCGCAGGCGACCGCCGCAGGCCCTGACCGCTGCGCTCCGGCCGCGGCGGCGCCCGCCGGGTACGCGCAGGGCCGGCCTGCCCTTTCCACCAATCAGCGCGGCGGCCTTCCCCGGAAGTTAAAACTGGTCCCCGCTCTTCCTCCCGGCCGCGCCGCTCGTTGCCATGGCAGCGGCGGCGCTGGCGGGCGGCCGCCATGGTGGGTGACGGGAGAGGAGAGCCGGGCCTGGGGCTGCTCCTGTTCTGTCCTGTGTCACCCACTCGGTCTTCTCGCCCGCAGGCGTTCATGGAGCAGGATGTGGGGCGGGTGGAGGCCTCGATGGACGCAGAGGAGCGGAGCGGGCGGCGGCGGGCTGTCAGGCTGTGGGCGACGCTGGAGCAGGAGCGGCGGATGGAGGAGGCCTTGCGGCAGGTAAGGGGCAGCGGGGCCGGTGCTCGGCCGAGGGCATGGAGAGGTAGTGCCGTTGGCCTGGCAGGTCGTCTTCTGGCGGAGCAGTCCTGAAGTTTGCCGGGTCGCAGCTGTGGGTGCAGCTGCGGAGGGAAAAGGTGTTACGGGGACTGTTTGTTCTGGTCAGGCCGAAGAGAACAAAGCCCGGAGGGAGCTGCAGCTGGAGCAGGAGGAGAGGTTGGCGGCAGAGCTGGCGAGGTTGAACCACGAGAAACTTAAAGATGAGAGGATGAGGCAACAAATAAGACAGAACAGGTAATGCTTTACAGAGCTCAGTATTTAACTAGCTGCTGCTGTAAATCAGTCCCAAGGCTGAAAAGGGCTTCTAGAAGCATGCAGCCTGTCGTGTACCTCCTGTTTGCTTTTTCTTTCGATTGCATTTTGACTGAGCCTTTGGTGCAGTGAGATTGTAGGATGGGATCTTTTCAAGCAACAGAGGCAGTTCTAGTACACTCCAGTCAGATACATAACTTGTTTTTTAGAATAGGCTGTAACTTTCTCAGTTTGTGCAACAGAGAAGATCATGAATGGAAAAAAACATGGGAAAAAGTCGATTTTGAGTGGTGGTTGGGAGAAGGCTGTGGCCAGAGCTGTGGCTGCAGATGTCAGAGAGGTGTCAGAGAAGAGTAGTGGAGGCAAATGTGGGACAGAGAAGGACTGGGAGGTGTGACAGGGGAGGTGTGACAAGGCCATGCCTTTAGTTGGGTGTGACACTCTGAAAGTTGTAGCAGAAGCAAAAATGAATTTGAGCTGGGAGGAAAAGTTATTTTAAGAGTAAGGTTTGATAAGTTAATTTAAAGCAAATTTTGTCAATAAAGGAAACAATTGCCATGTTTTGAATATATGCTTATGCATATACTTAAAGTTACACATTTCTGTAAGCATGCGTATTCATAGGATGCATGTATTTATGTAGTTAAATGTCAAGATGCACAACTGTTGACAGCATATGTAGAACTACAGGTAACTCTTGTTTTAAAACAAGTGCTGTTTTTGTGCTTTTACAAGAGCAGTATTTTTGCCTGAAAAAGACTTTTTTAAATTGTGTTTAAGCAGTGATGGGAATTCCATTTTTTCCTATAGGTACTTCCTTGTAACAGCGTAAATGTCTTAATCTGGTTTTTTATCTCTCCAGTCTTGAACTTCGGGAGCTGGACAAGAAGCTGAAATTTGCTTACATGAACAAGGAGCGAGCTGCGCAGATTGCTGAAAAGGCAGCTCTGCAGTATGAGAACATGGTAATGAGCTGCACCCGAGTGCTGGGGCTCCTTGTAGGGATGGTGCTGAGCACTTTTCCTTTGCCACTGAACGTGCTATCTAAAACAGTGTTTGATGTGGGCATTTGGGGTGTGTTGAAAATGGGGGTTGTGTTAATGAAAGACTAATTATCTGTCAATAACCAGCTATAGAAAAGGTTTGCTTTGTTATTGCAATCAAAGTAGAATAAAGCTGTGTGAATGGAGAGAGTTTTTATTTTACTGGCTTTGTAATATTTATCCAAGTTAAACCTGTGATACAACATGTAGAGCAAGTGCTTATTGTAGTGAATCATTACCTCAGAAGCAGATTGTTGAAAATGTTACTACACATCTATCTGAACAACTTCAAGGAGAACTGTGAACTTGTATTTATGTGTAGAACAACACTGGTGATCAGGCAGATGATTCTGATTCCACAAATGTTTTATACACAATTCAGTATTGCTCTAAAGACAAGAGTTGACTGAGAATGTTCGGTGGTGTTAACCCACATTCCAGTCATTCAGCTGATCATAGTTTTACACATGCTGAATGCTCTGCTTGGTCTTTGTTCAACATGCAGCTTCCTTAAAGTATTGTTAGTTCCTTTAAGTTGTTTAGATATTGAGGGTTCTCTTTAAGGGTTCTGCTTACTGAATTAAGCTATTAGGCATGTTCAGCACTGTGTTTACAGACTGAGGTGGAAAACATTCCTTTTTTGTAGTGCTGTGTAATTCCTTTTTATATTGTGTGTGTTTTCATAACTAGTGGTATTAGTGGGAGTAAAAAGGAATCTTGCATTGCTTTTCTCCCTATAGATACATGAGGGTGAAATAGCTCAAAAGATGAAGGAAGAGCATGAAAGGGCAATAAGAGAAGAAAGTACTGCAGAACTGAGGCGAAAGGAGGAGAAAATAACATATCACAGAGAACTGGAGAAACAGGTTGAGGAACAAGAGAGGAAGAAGCAGGATGCTTGTGAACAGTTTCTAAGAGAGAAACTCGTGATTGACGAAATCTTAAGAAAGATCAATGAGGAAGATCAAATGTTAGTTACTTTTAATTTTTATTATTTATTAATTTGAAACAAAACAATTAATGTACTTCTGTGTAGAAAACTGATTTGTGTACATTTATTTCATAGACTAAGGCCCATTTTAGTTTTCCTTGGTCACATTTTACTAACAAGAGACTGACTTGTTGGATTTTGCTTTATAAACATCAGAATGTTCCAGCCAGTCTCGCGTCCTTGTTCCCCAAACACAAAATCCAGCTGATTTCAAGGCGTGCTTCCATTGGGCCCATCGTGCTGGAAGTGGCTGCATGTCACTGATTTCTGCCTGGCCTCCTGTCTCTGCCTCTTTGTGAGAGATGTTGTGTGTCTGTCTTATGGACAGGGAGAGGAAAGGAGGTTCTTGAGGGCAGGGTGGTAGTATTTCTGTGGTGGGGTAGCATTTAGTATAAATAAAAAGTGTAGGAGATAGTGGTGCCATTAGGCTATTGGGCTTCCTCCTGGTTTTGATTTGACAAGAGTGTGTATGAAATGCAGTAGTAGTGAGTACTCGTATGTGCAGTCTGTCCTCCTGAAGAAAGGGGTTAGGCGTGAGATTCGTTTTTTTGGGCAATTCATAAATAAGTATGTTCAATTTAGGTATGTAAATGGATACGGAGAAACATTAAATCTTAGTCTCTGGAATGTTGTTAGCGATGAGCATATGGTCTGTTTAACATGACTCTGCACCATGTTAAATAAACATTTTTTTTCACCTTCTACAGGGAAAAACAACGCAAGTTAGCTAAAATCAGAGAAACTCAGGCACATATTGAAGAATATAAAAAAGATCAAGCTATCTGGGCGAGAAGGAAACAGGAAGAGATGGAAGAAGAAAATCGGAAAATTATGGAGTTTGCCAACATTCAGCAACAAAGAGAAGAAGAATGGATTGCTAAAGTTCGAGATGCTGAGGAGAGAAAACAAAGAGTTCAAAGCATGGTACAAAAATTTAAATTGTAGAAATAAGATTCTTGTACAATCTTGTCTTTATTTAGAAATCTTTCCTTCTTGTGACAGATTGCCCAGAATCTGGAGAAAGAACAACAGAAGCGTGAAGAACAAGAACAAATCCTTCATGAGCTGTATCTGGAAGAACAAGCGGAGGCAGAAAGGAAGAAGGAGATGGTGAGTGCTGGCAGGTAGATGAAGTAGAACCTGTGCAGTGGAGAGGAAGAGGAGTATTTCATTTTCACTGGGCTTCTGCAGATACATGGGTATTGTTGTATTTGTCAGATACCAGGTTTTTTAATATGCTGTTATGTATGTTAATGTGTACCTGTGCATAAACTGTTAAGGGAAAATGAAAGTGGAGAGAAGATTATTGCAGCTTTGCTGTAATTCCTCCAAAACATTCAGGCTAATGGAACTGGTCTGGATGAAACTTCTGTAAAATAAAAATAGTGGTTATACAGGAAAATGTGTAGTTTATGGAACACTTGTAGCTATGGGCAGACAAGTCTAAACAGACCAGATATGAAATGTAAAGAAAATGAAACCTTTGAATTGCTGATCTAGAAGATATGTAATAAAGTGAATGCAAGGGTGGTATTTTACATCCCTTCACTTCTTATGACATCTTTGTGATGGAGAGGCGCTCCTTCAGCTTTTGCACGTCTCACTGGAGTTGTGATGCTTTAAGAACATTGAGAGTTTCCCGAAGTACGTTCAGTAGCCATTGATTACATTTCCTTTACAGGCAGAAATAGAAAAGAGACTAAGGCAGCGCCTAGACTTACGGCAAGCATACGAAGAGCAGTTGGCTCTGAAAGCAGCTGTGCGACAAGCTATGCAAGAAGAGGAACAAGCCTTCAGACAACAGATGTTGGCCAAGTTTGCAGAGGATGATCGCCTTGACCAGCTGAATGCTCAGAAACAAAGAATGAAACAGCTTGAACACAGAAGGGCTGTGGAAAAACTTATTCAAGACCGTCGCCAACAGTTTGTTGCAGATAAAGTAAGAGTTTTCACATTCACCTTAAGTTGGAGCCAAAGGGTTTCAATGAGGACACTGCTGCTATCTGAAGCAACAAGGCTGTTGTTACTAGGGAAAGGTGACAGGGGACTTGCAGAGAAATGTGCAGGGGAAGCAGGCTTTTGTTTTGGTTTGCTGACAAGTGCAAAAAATCATCTCCAAGCTAACTTCTATTTGTAGCTCAAGTCAACAACATCCCTAAAGCCCTGAATACCTGACATACTCTGCACATCCCTCCTCAGGAGCCATGGGGTCAGTGGCACAACTGGTGCGCTACACTGATGCATGAAAAGGGGCAGTCCCAGCCTTGGCTTTAGATTAAGTTTCTTGAATTATCATCTGAGGAGGAAAAGCGTAAACTGAAAACAAGTCACGGAATCCTCTGCTGTGGTTTTTGGACCCATTTGTAGGGTATAAGCCACATGTGCAGTGTGAACTGCAATTTCTAGTTATCAGTATGAGACTATGTGCCTGTTTCTCCTTTTCTTGGATTAGCACAGAAGGGCAGGAACAGCCTACCTTGTCTTAAGAGCCAGAAAGGAACCAAAACTTAACTACCTCGAAAACAGCTTCCAGTATGAGACCACATGCTTACCCAGCAGACCAGCCCTGTGTCTTGCCATTCAGTCTTCTCTTTGACATTTTTTTCTAGTTACCTAATCCATATTGTTTAAACAGTGCTTTGGGTTTTTTTACATAAACTTTTCCACGCTTTTCAAATGAAATTTCCTGTGACCAGGAGCTAGTAAGTGGAAGTTCAGAATTTACTCCACTAAAAAACTTTTCTCTTTATACTGTGGTGGATATCGGTGGAAGTAAATGTTCAGAGAGCTGAAACTGCACCGTTACGAGAACTTCTTTACTGTAGGAGCGGGAACTTGAAGAAAGACAGTTGGAGGCAAAGAGAGAAGAGAAGTTCCGGGCAATTGTTGAAGAAGAGAGACGGAAACTCTTGAAGGAGCACGCATCTAAATTACTGGGTTATCTTCCTCCAGTAAGTGAATTGTATTTTCAGTGCTTTAAATGTCTGCCTTGTTTATAGTGAACTTGCAGAGCTGTGTGAATTCCTGGAGTTGGTGGGTGTCCTCCATTGTGTCAGCTCTTCTGAGCTCACCCTTTCCTTTTTCCTCTCTTTTTTTCTGTCTTTTTGATTTGGGACGCAATTTACCAAAATACTGTTTCTGTATAAGCAGCTTTGGGCTCTACTGCAATGCTGATGCCTTGGACAGAGCTTGCTGAAAGCTCCTACGGTGTTTTGCGTGTCCAGTTTTTGGAGTACGGCATGTAAGTTCTAGAGCAGGGCTCTACTAGCTGGAAAGGGGTCTGCTGTATCTTAAACCCCATTTCTACCATGCTTCTCAGCTGGGGTCTGGGGAGCAATTTTTTACAGCGTTGGCTTCTCCTCCGAGTCTTCTGTTCACAAAGGAACAAGGCCTTGACTCTGCTGCATTTCAAAGCTCACTGCATCCATCCATCCATGCGTTTGTCAGAGTTAAAAAGATGGAAGCAGTTACTGTAATAGGAACAAACTGCAGTTTATTTTGTATTAAACTTCGTAATCAGAAGGATCACCTGGTGGGACACAAATGAACAGGGAGCTGCTGTAGGGATCTGGAAATGTGCTTACATTTCTTACTCTTTAAAGAAATTCTTCAGTACTGGAAAGCACTGTAAATGTAGTGGAGTGTAATTTTTACTCAAATATTAATGTACTGATTTGGTCATGAATTTGTAAAATTTGGAGTGAATTATTTTCTAATGTAGATTTAGTAAAAGATAATCCTAATTGGCAATATTCTGGTATAGTTTCCTGGTTTGAATTTGTCACTGCAGAAAGTGTTGGTGATGTCAGTGTCCAGGGCTCATGCCTGCTCCATGATATTGATGTTCTGCTTTGTTCTTTCCTCTGCTTCAGCACTGTGTCTGAACCTGTAGTCATAGACTGTGTTACTTTGCTCAAAATGGTTAAATAGAAAAGTGCTAATTCCAAAGTCTCCAATATAAATGCAATTTGTAGGTTTTTCCTTAAGTGCTGCTGTAAGTGTGTTCTGTGGGTCATATACGTTTTTAGCCCTAAAATTAATTTAGAATTAGAGATCCTGATTTCTGGGTTCCCTTGCTTCCCCTCCCCAAAACATAGTTTCTGATGAAGTTGTTCAGCATCAGTTTATTTCCAGAATAATGTCTTTGTATGGACTACTTCAGCACAACTAAAGGTAGAGACAGAGCCTTGCCCCAACCAGCACCTCTCCTCTTGATTTCACTGACCTGTGCTGTGCCGACTATGAATGCTTCCATTAAGAGAATGCAGATGAATGTTGTCTTTTGTGCGTTGCTCATGGTGGGATCTGTACGTGGTTCTTGCCATTGTTTGTGTGAAGAACAAAAGAGGCAGTTCTAGGTCAGCACCCAGCACACCCGTTGGAATTCAAACTCATCCGTGAAGTTTTGTGACAGTTTTCAGGGCTGGTTGTTTCAAAGGTCACACCAGAGCCAGGATACAAGCTATGGCACTCCCTTCCCTAGGAAATTTCGGAGATCTCTCTGTGCTTGACCTTCCAGCGTGTGTTTCTTTCCCCTTACTGCAGGGAATACTCAGAGATGAAGGTGACATCAGTATGCTTGGAGAGGATTTTAGACTGGCATATCAGAAGAGAAGAGGCAATGCACTTCCACAAGAGAGCTGAAACTTCCCCCATCTCATCTCCGGGTTTGCCACTAGGTGTCACCCGATTTCTAATGAAAACTTCCATTTGCTGTTAACAGTGAGGAACTTCTTTTTAACATCATAACAAGTCTCCATTTTAAGACTGGAACTCTAAACTGACGAACATTTAGCTCTGCATTTTCCATCAATAAACTGTTACAGAGTGCTCAATTAGTCTCAGTCAGTGCTGTAACAATGTTAAAAACGTTTTCTCCAGCAACTCTGCAGAAACCTAAGCTAGTGCAAATTCACGTTGTAAGATTCTATTAATGCACTATTTCTGTTTGTAACTTAAAAGATTTATCTGCACTGACATTATGTTATTGAAAAATGCTATCAAAATACTCATCTAGACGTAGCTACATCTCATCTCAGAGGGGTGTAGCTGAGTTAGTTGTTTCACTGTTGTGTCCTGTTACTTTGCTGGTAGGATCTACGCAGAGACATTTTTCCATTTTGAGGTCAGAAACACCGTTTATACCTTTCTTTCAGTGCATAAACCTACTGTTTATCTGGCACATTCCTGTTCAATTACTCTGAGGGAGGAATCTGCTCAAATAGCTGAGACTTGGCCAAGACTCATTCAAGCAGCACCAGCTTTTCCCACTCCTGTGCATTAATGTTCGCATGATATTCTTAGCTCATCTACACTTAAATTTTTATCTAGTTCTTAATTATAATGATGACACAATGAGATCTTTTGCGAACACTCCTGACTGCATCCCAAAGCAGCAGCTGCTGGCCAGGGAGAGATTTAATATTTTCACCTTGACTCCAGTGTCAGCTTTACAGGACAGGACTGCAGCAGGTTCTGCAGCCTGTCTGGGGAGTGAGGGGCAGTCTCATGGGTGGTTTTGCCAGCCAGGGTGCAAGATGTAACAGCTAAAACAAGTTATGGTCATTTCTATAAAAGAGCTGCTGGTGCTTAAATTAGATGCCAGACCAACCAGCTCTTAGGGGAGATCTGTTACAGAAAACAGACAAGGCCAATTTTCCAACCACGTGTTTTAAAAAGGACATGACATTTTCTTCTCAGCTGGATCACCGGGTAATTTATTTCTGTTCCAACAAGGAATTTTCTGAGACTAAACCCTGACTTCTTTGGACAGAGTATTACTTTAGATAAGGTACAGTTTAAAATGCTAAAAAAGAGCAAATTGATAACAAAGTTCATATATTGGAATATTCCTTGTGCAGTCTGTGCTTTTCCACTCAATGGAGAGTAGAGGTTTGTATTCCATGTGATAATACAACACAAGCTCTCAGGCTTATAGGAATTAAACAATTTAAACATAGGCAAAATCAACAAATTCAATTCACTGGGATATACAGGTAGTAACAATCCTATATGGTGCCAAATACTGTACCGTCCAACTTGTATTTCAAACAGAAGTTGTGTTTATATGGAATCAGTGATTTCCCCACTCAAGAGCTTTCATGAATTCCTCTTCAGTAAAAGAAAGCATCTTAGCAGCTTCAATGTGCATCTTAAAAGGAAAAAAAGAAAATAAACTTAGGAGCAGAAGGTAAAACAGTGAGTGATGGATGCAAAATCCTGCCTAACAGCTGAAAGAGGCCTCAAATCAATCATTCCTTTCAGTTTTGTACTATGGTTTGGGTGGATGTGCCCCTGTTCCAGCTCAAGGTGCTACTCGTACTTTTCCTGCAAAAATTTATAGTGTAGAGACAATGTGATAAATTCTGTATTAAACCTTGCACATGCAGCTCTAGTAAAACAGGACCAATAGCCTTTCCTAGTTCCTTTTATTGCTTTACAAGTATCTATTTTTTAGTGAGGCATTGGAGAGTCCTGAAAATCTGCCAGCTCCTGTGACCTCTGAAGAACACAGGTAAGAAAACTGGTATATGCTCTTTCAAGCTGATTGATACACAGCTGCACTTTAAAACTATAACAAATTGAATGCATCACTAAGATTCAGCATGGCAGTGCTTCTGCTATGCATGACTGAATGTTAGCTGAGGATTTTAACAAAAATACCACCATTAAACATTAACCATCAGCATAAAACAAAGAGTAGCTGTACAGCACCTTAACAGGAAATGCCTGGAACTGACCACTGGTGGCTGTGTTGCCACGTATCACACCATATATCTATGGTCCATTATGGCACATACACACACCCCACACACACATGTACACGTGTATGTTTAAAAATCATTCAGCAGTCTGATTTTTATTTCTACTACACAGAATATACCACATGAAAAGCAAACTGAAAAGAACAAACAGAACTTTTAAACTTGGAACAAATCTATTTCCTGTTCAGATAATGCAATTGGTTGGAAAAATGTCACCAAGATCATTGTTATTTGATGAGAAAACAAGTACTAAACAGGCAGTGTATTTGCACAGAACTGCCAATCAAAAAGGCACAACAGTCAGGAAGGCCTGAAAGCTCCCTGGGCTCCATTCAGCTGATGTCACAGCAGAGGCCACACATCCTCAGCACCACACTGCAGTATCAGCTCTTTACCTATCATCATTCAGAGTGGAAAGGAAACTGTCTCAGCTAAATCATTTTTACTGCAAATTTTAATAAAATGGTTATGTTCTGAAGAATAGGAAACAATTCATGTCTCCAAACAGTCCGTTATGTTGGGTTTTGGGGTGGTTTTTTGACATACATAGTCTTAATATATAGACCTATTGTCAGTTCAAAAGGAGAACAATGAGTATTGCTGTTCCCATAGGCAGTGTAATATGCTCCAGCTCTGTAAAGCCCAGACTAACTTCCCTTAATCCTTTTTAAAACCAAGACTCCCTATTAAATTCTCAAGACAAGCAGAGAGTGGTCTGCAGAGACCACCTGGAGCACCCACAGATCCCTGCTGCCAGCTGCTGCTCATCCTACCACTGATCCTTAACATCTTTTTGGGATTTTTCCCTCTTGCCATTCTTCACATCCTCACCTTTAGGCTAGATGTATCTGCCACACAAATACTGCACAAAAGGCCCAAATCAGGTTTTCCTCATTAATTCAACAAAAGGCTTGTGTGAAGCAGATTCGAAGCTCTCTGGGTAATTACAGAGGCAGAGCACATGGGAGCTTCAGCAGCTCCTTCCCCGTGCCTACTGCCAGAAGATACAGGAAGCAGAGTTAGCACTATTCTCTTTCAGGTTCTTCAGTCATAGTCTGGTCTGGAAGGGCAACTAACAACATCCTTCTGTGAGTAAATAATTTTTGTAACAAAAGGTAAGTGGTTTCCTCTACTTTCTGCTGTTCTGATACAGTATTCATATTTTTTTTTAAATACATTTAATGAAGTTTTGTGAAGTTGATCTGAGACTATGGGTTTGGTTCATGGTCAAACAAATTCTGCTCTTTGACACCCATTTCAAATAATTCATGTTCCATAGGATAACGTGCTATCTCATGCACAGAGCAGATTTTGAGGGAATTCTCAAAATAAACACAAAGAGCTAGAAGGGCTGTCCAAAAGCTAAGCTAGCACAAATTTTGTTAGATTAATCCCCCAGATCTCCTCTGCATCCTGTTACTGCCAGAAAAGTTCCACTGGAAATGCAGAAGCAGCCCCAGTTTCTTGTTCCAGTTACCTCCCCTCCCTCATCCTGTGTTGGAGGGGCATTTCAGCTTCAAGAGTGTATTTCCATGTTGCAGTTCCCATTCTTAGGGTAAGTATGTGTATTCTGTTACATGAAGCTGCTACTTCATACAGAACTATTCTTCCTTGGTGGGGGCTCAACAGCTTCCAGAGTGTTTACAAAATGTCTGGTGATCACTGCAGTGCTCAAAGGGTAAATAAAATGTTCAGTTTTCTTATCAGAGAGGCTGGCCATTCTAAGGTGCTTCTGCTCAACAAGTCACCAGACATTGCTTTATTAACTCTCCAACTGCTTTGAGAATGCAGCAAGAAGAGCAGTTAACTCCATCCCAAAATGAATCTTATTAGAATCAACAGAGTAAGCAATTAGCAGTGAACCACTCTATGGTGTTCAGCTCTTGTGCAGTCAGTTGTGAAGCCTCTATCTCTGCATGTGTCTTGTTCAGCCTCAGAGGGAAAATCTGATAGAAATGACAGCATGCAATCCCAAATATTGGGTAAGTGAAAGGTGTAATGGAACTAGTAAGGCCTAAGTGCATCAGTAAGTGGAAAACTGATTTGGGCAACCTGTATAGTATGCATTCCTCTCACTTTAATTTTCTGTCATGTAAATTCATAAGTTCTTTCAATTTGTATCATCAAAGCACATTTGACAGGTTGTCCTGTGTTCAGCAGTAGCAGTCATTTTTCTCCTTCTTAGTAGCTGGTGCAGTGCTGTGTTTCTGACTTTCGGTCTGGGAACAGTGCTGATAACACCAATGTTTTTAGCTACTGCTTAGAATGTTTAGTCTGACCAACTAAACATTGCGGGGGGGAAACGAGCAGGCTACGTGGTTTTCTAATTTACGACTAAGCTTAAACCACAACACAGGTCTATGCTGAAAATGTATTTTGATAAATACAAGGTATTTACCCAATCTGTAGTGTCCCAGGTTTCTTTTTCCAACTAAAACATCCCTCCTTTTTGGGACATCAGTATAGCTTTATTGAATATGATAGTAAATACCTCTTTAGCTATATTCTATCTGAAGTATTAATCCACTTTTTGCTGAAACACCTTTTCTATGAAAGCTGTATCACTGATTGTTCAGCATGAATTGTCAGCGAGTATTCTACTGCCTATCTTTTAGTTGCAGCTTCAGCTGCTAAAGAAACTGAAAGGCACTCACACCTGCCCTCTCAAGCTCTGAGAGGCAACTAGCTTTTCAAAATAAGGCTAGTTGCAAGTCAGGGTGGATGGGAACAGCCAAGCAGCCATGTAGATGTTACTACATCCTCTGTGATTCACAGTATGCATGATATTCCAGGAATTACAGAAGGAGATCAACTCCCCTCGTCCAGTCTAGTAAATGCACACCTGGGATATAAGTACTCTCTACTCTCGCCTTTTTCTTTCTCGTCTAACACACAGGGAGATCTGCATCTGGGCAGAATTGTACATGTACAGAATGCCTCAGAATATAAATAAACAGCATTGATAGAGAAGGACACACTTTGAGGACCCAGGAAAATGTAGGTCTAAAATGTAATGGCTCACTCCTGAGAGGGTATGCTGTTACAGCTGCTGCTACAACAAGTAATATGCTGGGGGGGAGGGAACTAAAAAAGAAATCTCAATTGCTAAAATGGATTCTACTGACACCTGAACAGTATTTGTTCTGGAACAAATAGATACTCTCGGTCCCTAAAGCTTGTCAGTGATCTTTCACCATAACAAGATATGCTTCAAGTTATGAATGGGGTCAATTCAAAAGGAGACCAGTCTCTGCTATAAAGCAAAATGTTAACAATATGCACTAAAAAAAGTGAGGCTGCTGCTGCTTTGCATTGAAACCTTCCAGTCTTGGGGCTTCAGTTTAAAACCCTAACTTGTCTAACAACAGACACATTTGGCTAGACTGTTAACTGAAATAGAACAACAGCTGGTCCTTACCTTTTGTCTCTTTAAGATGTCAATTAACTTTAACTGCTTTTTAAAACCCGTCATTAGCTCTTCTTTTTGCTTCTGCAGTTTCTTTTTCTCTGCTTTTAATTCTTCAATTAATTTGAGTTCTTGGTTAGCTGCATCCTACCATGAGAAGGAAAGGAGAAATGCATAATTTGTGGAAGTGGTGCTTTAACCAATGATACTTGGCCTTCCATCACAAAATGACAAACAGTAGCCACATGTGACATTTCTGAAAAGAAATCTCAAGGATAAAGCTGTGGTTTGCCTGTGTATGTATCGGTGTGTGGGGGTACTTCTCCCTTCTGAGCACATCTAATTTTCACATAAATGGGGAAAATCAGAAAGGTGGTAACTTTATTCTGGACATTTCTTCCTCCTGCATAGGTTGCAGCAGTATTGTCTGAGATAACTTATCAAGCCCTTTGGTGACTTGCTCTAAGTAATTCAAGACTATAAGAGATATGATGCTTCCAAAGCTGATTGAGCCTTTTGTCTCTTTCTAGCATTACTGAGTGATTATAGATCAGAACTTGTTTTCCTAAGCCACTGTACCTTGTTACTTTGCTTCAGTTTACTCAGCTCCACTTTATACTTCTCTGCTTCTTCAAGGGCCCTGTTTAAGCGAACCTCTGTTGCACTCTGACTGGTCATGGCTTGCTTTTGTACACGCTTTAGATTCTCCAATTCCTATTTAAGAAGGAAAGAATCAAAACAAACATTATGAATAATGTTGTTTTACTGAATCCCATACAGACATCATATTTACAGCAAGGCTCACCCT
This sequence comes from Psittacus erithacus, assembly GCA_009867235.2. Classification (NCBI taxonomy): domain Eukaryota; kingdom Metazoa; phylum Chordata; class Aves; order Psittaciformes; family Psittacidae; genus Psittacus; species Psittacus erithacus. The sequence continues at coordinate 35,576 of WYDI02004206.1, read as the reverse complement.
TGAAAAGGCATCTTTATAATCTTTGTTTTAAAGTGCTCTCAGAATAGTTGTGGAGCTGACCATGTAAGACCACAGGATTGACTGGAAAACCTGTATGCTCAGACAGAAAAAAAACCCATCAGTATGTGCCCTCCATGGCACACTCTGGAAGGGTGGCCTGGTATCCCCAGCTGCCCCCTCCTACATGTTCTTTTTACCTCTTTTCCTCAGAGATCATTACATGCCAAAAAGTTGAACAGCCTCCTGAAGGTGGCTAAGGGTAGGAACTATTTCATCTAGCAACAAATAGCTCATCAAGTGATTATGGCAACAATCAGAACAGTTCTCTCTTGTCTCTGATGATAGTATTTCATGTGCTGTGTATGGGGAAATGAGAAAAAGAGACCAAGCTGAGGAACAGAATAATGAGATTAAAGATCAGGGAATATAGATAAAAGACATAGTAGAAGAAATAAACAATTCTGGCAGAAAGAGAACATCCTGTCATTTGTGAAAAAGAAACAAGACTTTTTGAAGTCTATAAAGTTATCAGGAATGGGCGCAGAAAGATTCTTTTAAGCAAATCAGGGTAGAGAGGGGGCTTGTTGTTAACCTTTAATCCTCAGACTGCCTTATTTCTGAGTAACTGTTATGTTTTCTCCATTTCGCACCACCTCTTGTAGTGGTTACTTATGATTTCCACGTTATTTACCCAAGAAATACATCCTAATGGACAATTGTATGCAATAAAGACACTTCAGTAAAGTTACGATGGGAACAGGTATTTTTAGGAAGCTCACGGTTTTCCCCAAAGTGGATGAAGAAAACGGGAGAGTACGATGCATTTCACTGACCCTTCAAAATCCTGCTGGTGAATGTGCATCCTCTGAGTGCACAAAACCAGATGCTGCTTCAAGGTTTTTATTTTGTTGCTAACCTGTCCATCTGACTGACTACAAACCACATGGGAAAGAACCTGGCCAGTAGAGCAGCAGAGCCCCCTCTGCAGCACCTGCATCATCAGAGAATGCGGACCTATTTGCTGGAGACTGACCCAAAGAAAACACACTGCACAGCCTGCAAACCAGTCTGTCTTGTATCAAGATGATGAAGCTGTAAAGAGTCAACTAAACCTTTTGTGCTATGTACTTTATCCTGCATTAATATGAAAAGCTTTAGTATGCAGCCTTCCAAGCATTTAATGACCAAACCCACAGTCTCCATGCAATGCAAATTACGTATCAGCTAATCATATCATTTAGTGAAAGAATTCTAATCATTCTTTTAGGGCCTTTTGACATTAACTGTCATATATAATACCTTACCAAGGACGGTTATTTTTTTTTTTTTTGGAAGTCATCTAGTGAGGATGTTTTTAATCTCAAAAATGCCTGAAATAAGTATTTAACTTTGTAAGTAGGCAAGGTTTCTGCCAATTCTTCAGTACTTGAAGTAAAAGCTGGATTTTCTAATATAATGTTTCTCTAAGGGGGGGGAGGGGGCAGCAAAGCACATTACTGTTTTAAAACTGCATCCCATTTCCATCTCTGGATTGTCTCCCCTGTTCTGGCATGGCTGAGGCACTTAAATATCAGTAGGAATTGTGATACCAGAGAGCTTGTCCACAAGTAACCCGCCCAGCAGGCTTGCTTTTCTCCCAGTAGCAAGCATATACAGCACTTCTATCTTTATGAAAGCTCAGCAACACCTGTCCACCCCCAAAAACATTTGAGAGATGATGTTTGCTTAATGTCAAGCCCTCCTTCAAGGCAAATTATAAAACCCTTGCATGAAGCCTTAAAAAGAATAAGAGAACAACCTTAGTGTTTCCCTGATCTTTATCTAACACTATAGCAGATTGAACTAACAAGTGAGAGAGAACATGGAGGAAAGAATGTTCTTGTAGACAAGCAGTGAAAAAAGACAGGAAAGGTGATGTCATTTATTAGATCAATGAGACGGGGAAAAAGAAGATGCAGGAAAGAAGAGGGTGGAAGATTCGTGCAGCATCACACCCAGCTGCTGCCCGAGGTGGGTGTTTCAGCAGAAATATTCACGGAGACCAATCACCAAAAGAATGAGATGTAAAAATAAACTCATTACCATGTTTTAGGTAAATTGTGAAAACTACGTGAGAATCTGTGCTGAGGCACACAAAAGAAAAAGTAGCTGGGGGATTAATGAAATTGCAGAAATTGTGGAAAATCTGAGGAAGCTTGGGAAAGTACAATCGGAGTGTTCTATCATTTATGTTGCAGTGGAAATCATAACAAAAGCAATAAAAGCCCAAAAATCAGAGATTATATTTGTGCTATCTCAACTATACTTTCTTTATACTGAAAGTACGAATTTTGAGAGTCTCTAGGCACAGCAGTACAAATTCAGGTCCATATTCACAGGAAATTATTTTTACACGTATGTTTAGAATTAATCTACAGCTACATTAATTATATGGTGTTGAATAATACTTCATAACTAAGGAATAAAACAGTTTTCAGATTGCCAAGTCCATAGCAGATTTAAGCAGTTTCTGCAAAATTATTTTTAAATGCATGGGTTTGGTAGATAGTTTTTTATATCAGAAAAAGAAAAAAGTGAAATAATTTCTGAATTAGCAGAGAACCACTCATTACATACACTTGCCTTTTTATGCCTTATTAGTATTTTAAAGAAGTACCACTATTTGTCATGATCGTGTCTGATCAGTAACCTTGAGAAATTCTAGAGAACAAAACCTACTAGGAACAACTGAAGCAAGCGAGGATCGTAAATGCAGAGCAAAGTGACCACATTTTGGATATAGCAACTGTACAGCAGAAGTGAATAAACTTTTCATCACAACAGACATCTAAATACCGGAATAAACTTTCTAACTGTGGCTATATATAAGAACCAACATAGACTGTCTAAAGAAATTATGGAAATTACCATCACAGAAGGCTTTAAGTATAGGTTAAACTTATTTCCAGGAGGGTTTGGATATCATCTGTCCTGTCTTGGTTTAAGAGAATGGCCTAAATGACTTTGTAAATCTCTTAGTCCTATTTACTGTAAGTTGATGAACAGTATGAGTAGTTTTATTGAATATTTTTCTGCTGACAGAATCAACCATCAGAGTACTTATTTAAGGGAACTAAAAACCTCCTAGAATCTGCACAAAAGAACACAAATTTTAAACATTTTAGTTTAAAAATGCTAGAACTACAAAACTTAGATTGTAAGTTAAAGTGCTAGAACTACAAAGCTTAAGAAAAAAGCATGCCTATACAAATGTGTAATATGATTTAAAGGAAGTATGATGAGACTGTGTCAGGCTGAGTTGCATTCTGTTTTCCCCAGTTTTTTAAGTGAAACATTATTCTGGTTATACTACATGTGTGACATAATACTATACGTATTACATGATTTTGAAGTCAACCTCTCCCACTCTGAATAATTAAACCACGTGCTGTTCTTAGATGAAGTTCCAAAGAAGCAAAGATGTGTATGCAGCCACCTGCTACAACTAGGCACGTATACAATTTTGCATATGTGGCCTACAGCAGAAGACAGATTAATTTTGATTATTTCATTTTCAAGACCAAAGACACATCCCTTCCTCTACCTGCAAGAGACACTAATGTAAGCCATAGCTGAGGTTTTGGGTTGTTTTTTTAAAGTGCACCAGGTTCTACAGTTGACAATAAAACTCTTATTGCCAGAAGTCATTTTTGACCATTATAATTAAACCCAGAAAAATAATATTTCCCTGTATTTTTCAAGATTCCTCTGTGAATTTGACAGCGGTTTCTGAAACAGTTGTTTTGTCTCTTGCGGGTCCTTTACACAAGAACTTAATTATTTGAAAATACAGAAATATATGATGGTGGAAGCAGAAGAAAAGCAATTTGTAAAATACATTATTTCTTCCTTTCAAAAAGTGATTAGACCATTAAAATTACAATTTCTAAAACTATTATCAGAGATTGAAACACTAATGGGACCAGTGGAAATGCATCCATCAAGCTAGGGTGATGTGATGAAGTATTTTTCCCCTTTTGTGGGATAAATGAGACTAACATCTGCAACACCTTTTCTAGTGCAGTGACTTCCTGTTGTAACCCTTCATTTTTTCTGCTCGCTTCTTGTGACAATGCTTTGTACTTCTCACTCTCAGAACGTTGCACGCTGATGGTTCGTTGCAGTCGGGCAATTTCTCCTCCAGTTTCTTTAAGCTGAGACTTTAAATTCCGATTTTCGTCATCCTGTTTGACAGTAATTAACAGAAACCCCAACTCAATTATTGCAAGGAAGCAGCAGGATAATGCAATAGTAACATTTTGTAAATAAAAGCCAGTAAATATACACGTATATATGGAGATCACTAGTTTAAAAATTGTTATTTTTAAACTTTCAGATCCTTCATGATGGATTTCACAACAATTTCAAAGAGAGGAAGGAACTACAAGAAACTAAGAAAACAAAACACTGATTTACCAGGACAACAACTCAAAAGATAGGAACACCCTCCTCATTTAATTTTCTGCAGGCTTTTACTTGGAACTGTCTTATAGCAGTATGTAAAATATTTAATTTCTCCTAGTTCAAAGGTTTTGAGAACTAACTATGAAAATGTTACAGAATAGCGTGAATAACAGAGGCACACAGATATTTTGTGACACTTTTGTGACAATAGCTAAATGCACTCATTAGGAAAAATTCTTGGAAAAAGAACAGAATATAACTACTGATAAGTCAATCCATTATGTTTTAGGAGATTATCTGGTTTTGACTTAAAAGCAAGCTAATGATCCAGGATACATCAAGTATTCAAATTCAAGATTCTCTTAACAGCAAGTAAATCCTGTATTAGATTCATGACCTACTGGCAATTACATCCCACATTAGGCATTATCATTTCAATGCATTTTTCTTTTCTAACCTTTTAAACATGGTAAGTGAATATTAATGTTATTTCAGAGATACGTTATGCCCTTCATTTCTTTAAAAAAAAGAAATCAAGGCACACACACAAATGGAATTTCCATGAAAACAGATCCTCCTCTCCTGTTCTCCCAGCAAATAGGAATACGTGCTTCTCACCTGGGAAATGTATGTGTGTTACTCTAAGTTTCATGTGCCCACACACACCTCAGAAATTCCTAGTTCTTAGGCTTAAAACAGATTTACTGCTTCCTTAGAACAACTGGACTGTGAACTGGAACGAAACCAGAATCCACCTCAAGGCTTTGTGTATATGAAATTTTTCTGACCTTCTGAATGTAATTAAGTTATTTTCAGACAAGAGAAACTAGAACCCAAGATGATATGTTTAGATACAGAGTGCTATGGGACCAGGACAAGAATAAGTACCGGGTCATCTTCTACCTGCTATACCTGCTATAGTAACAGAATTCTGTGGTATTTTTGGCATGAAATTATGAAGTTCAATAGCTACTGACAAAATTATATTTGATTTGAAAGTGAAAATGTCTTTAAAATCTAATAACGACATTCTCCTGATCACAGCATGAAAGTACTGAGATGCAGAAGCACCTTGTATTGATACAAGTGAAATAAAGGATAAACTACAGATATAAAATATCAAAATTTAATTCCTTCCAAAAATTTTCTCCAGGTACTTATCTCACAAAACTTATTTAATATCATCCTTCTTCTTAACTCTTAATTAAAAGCTTGAGAGAAAAAACATAGGTGGTTTGCCGTATGTTCTGAATGCCATCATCACATTTGGGCCTGAGGAATAGGTGCAAAAAAGCATTCTGAAGTTGAGAGACTACAACTAAGAATGACCTAATAGTGGAAATTGGAAAGTTAGTTCAAAAATCTTCCTTGATTACAAATACATGAAAAAGAGGTGATCTCTCTGGCAGGCAGACACAAGCTATTTCAGGTTTTACAGTTCAACATTCAATGTTTAAGCATTACCTAAAAACATACTGCTAGACCGTGCAGATCATAAAACTCACTTGTAGTACACTCTAACACTAAAATAACAGTGTAGCTTAACAAAGCCTTAACTTCAGCCTAATCTGCCCAAATATGCAATTCCAAATACAATCCTCTGCATCACGTACAATCTGAAGAATGGAGAAAACCAAATTTCTGTTTTGATTACAGTATTCCACTTGAACTGGATCACAGATCAGCTCCAGGCACCCCTCCTCTCTGTGTACCAAAATTCGTATTTGACTGCTAGCTTATCCTCCTCCTTTTTCTGAGGCTCTGGTAATGCTCTCCATCCCAGCAGTGATGGCTAAGGCACTCTGCAACACCAGTGTTCCTACAGCTGGGGAATATCTTTGTTCCCAGGGATTCTTTCTTGCCTGCAAGCTTTTAGGATCACACAGATAGAGAAATTACTATCCTTGATTCTAAATTCTTAGGATACTTAAAAAACAAAAGAACCTTATCTCTTAATACTTGAAAAGGAAAGGTTGAGTGAATTCCATTGTGATTATTTGTTAAAGGGGAACTTTGTTTCTACAGACAAGAAAACTCGGCTCTCACCTTTTTCCTGCATTCGCGTACTACACTAGTGAGCTTTTCTTGTGTAACACGTAATGTTGCCTTAAGAAATCTTACTTGAGCTTCTGTGAACATAAAAAGTTACATTTAATATCCACAAGTACTCACTATTTAATGCAGTAAAGAAGCAAGACTGATAGAAGAACTCACTTTCATCATCTTGCTTTTAAAAACACACTACACTGGTTTTAATTATTAAGAGAATGAGGAAAATAACTCAGATTTCTAAATAAATATTTCAGGTTTCTCACTCTTAGGCAAAGCTTTGTATAGATTTTTAATGACTGAACTCAGTATCTTTAAAAGACTCATAATTCAAAATTGAAACTTCTGGCATACTATGCTATATATTACAGCATTCCCTGAGACTGACATCAAGAAAACTATATTGTAGGGTGTATCTACACTGCAATCAATCTGTAGCTGCAATTTGTGTAGTTACACCCAAAGTAGTTTTAAACTGTTCACAAGGAATTAAATGCAGAATGCAAAACCCTCCTACCAAGTAAATACCCCTCCCACAGAGTAAACTATGCTTTTTTAAAGTACACTGCTAACATTATTCAATTAATAGTCTAAAATTAATTTAATCAGATGTTTTTTCCAAATGAAGTACTTTATTGCTCTTGGACAGCTAAGAAATGTACTACTGTCATGACAAAACAAGCTGTGTGTGAACAGTTATGTTCTTTCACCCTATATTCCCCACCCTTTCCCCAGATCACTCACATGGAACTCCCCCTGAACTTGCACAGGCACAAAGCATGGAAACAGTATGAGACTCAAGCTGAGCAACATAGGAATAACCATTATTCACAGTAGGTACAAGGGGAAAAGAATGAAGTGGAGGAGGATTATCAGGAACTGCATGGAAGGGATGGATGGTTGCATGTGTTCAGTTGCTGGAATAGAAATTTTTTTAATTTCACCCATCTTCCCTTAACTGTCCATTGCAGATTAAGTTGTAACTCTGCAGAGGCCAATTATAAGTAGGATTTAGGAAAACACCACCAAAAAACCAAGATACAGACCAACTTTTTTCCTCCTGTTACACCCTTGCCAGTTTCTAGTAACAAGCAGCTGTCCTGAAATGGAGACCATATTGAAGCCACCAAGTTAATACTCTTTCATGTACTTCTATACTATTGCTTGATTTTTTCCATAATAAAACATATTGTAGTTTGGCATTCACAATATCCTGTGGCAATAAGTTGGCTAATTTAATTACGCATTGTGTGAAAGAAAACCACTTTGTATAGCTTGCTTTAAGTCCAATTTAATGTGGCATTTGCCAGTGTTTGCATTACAAAAAGACAGCCTTCCCCTTCCCATTACTGTTTTCATTATGGAATTTTTCATACTGCCCTTATTTGTTTTGTTTTCAAACTGAAGATTCAGATTCAAGTTGTTCCATGCTTTTAACTGCTACTTTCTACTCCTTCCCAGTCCTAGATCCTGGTTTTGAGATGGGTTATGCAGAACTGTGTGTCATACTCAAGATGGGGTAGTATCAATTATAGAATAGCATAATTCTAACAGCACAATATTTTGTTTCCTGTTATCTTCTGAAGGATTTCTAACAATCACTTTGCCTTTTCCACCATTAAGCATTAAGTTTATGCTTTTTGAAATGTCTTAATTGGTAATAACTAAACAAAGTCCAGCTCAGAAGTAGGTGTAACTAGAATTGGTTTCTCAGCATTACTTTGCACTCTTTAATGCTAAATATAAACCTGCATTCTGTCACCTCACTCAGTACTGAGATTCCTCTATAACACTTCAATGTCAGTTTTAACTAGCCTAAGTTGTTTCATATACAAATTTATCAGCTATATTCTTTTATTCCAGATTATTTTTCTTTATATTGAACAATATAAGCTCCATGCAGAGCACTCCATGGCTACACCACAACCTGCAAAACATGATTGGTTGTTTTTACCATTTTGTTTCCTCTTTTACTCAGTCCACAGGCAACTTCTCTTCCATCTTAGAGAGCTCTGTTTCATTAAAAGCACTTATTACTAAGCCTTGTTGAAAATACAAGAGCACAACTAGGACCAGATAAGCTTTGGGAAGTGGCTATGATGCAAAACCAGTTTGAATTCTCACAAGAGGTAAAGATAATTAAATAACTAGTTTCCTAATGGGTTGCTTTTAATCACCTGATGAGGGTGATAAAGGGGAGTGGTATCACTTAATAGGATGGTCTTAGTTAATAAAGTAACCAACAGTTTAGAGAATGATAGGCAGGAAAGGGGTATCTGAGGGATTCTAATGTTCTGATTGAATGAATAGTTGTCTTGAATTCCTGAGATAATCTGAAAATTAACATGAAGTGTGACAACACAGGTATTTTGTTCATATGTGTATGACTATATTAGATAAAAGTAGAGCTTCATGTTCAGCCTTCTATATGTCTGTGTGATTCTATCTCTGCTTCCTACTGCACAGTGGAGTTATAATCCACAAAAACAGGCCCTGAGAAAAATGATGTGTAAAATCCTGTGTTAGCAGAAAAACGGCTGCACTGTGACAACCTCTGATCATGGAATAAAGATACGGAACCTAAGTCCAAGATGAGCACTGCAAGAAGCTGAGGGAAAGGACAATGCTATCAAACCTTATCAGCGATTGGCCTAAAAACTATCACAGGCATATAAGCCCAAGGAATCACTTTACTGAGAGATTCCAACTAAGGGATCAGCCTGCTCTGTTACAAGGGCCTATTTAGTTTTCTACCTTGACTTCAAACTGTTGGATTAAAAGAGGAGGTTTGGGGCATTCTGTACTACTGCAGTGAATCCCTGACTTCATGCTTACTTTAGCGTTGTAAGAAACTATATAAACTCACTTTTATTACATCTGAGCCAAAAAGACAGATGTGCATCATTCCTTAGTTTCACTGGCAAATACTGCAATCCCCTTTCCTACTCTATTTCTAGGACAAACATAAACACACCATGTGGAGTGGGAAAGTAGCTGGAGGATTCTCATTCAAGCACTGTAGCTGAACCGTTACTTCATTTAAGCCACTTACTAAGATCCACAGCACTGATCTGAGGAAAGGTTTTTTCCTCTAAGGGCAGAATCTGTAAAGGACAGGAGTTAATCTATTTGGAAACAGAAGCTTAGGAGCATGTATTTCTGTTCCCACAGTGAAATGAATCAAATGTCAGGCACAAATTTGACATATGTAACCACCCAAATATCTTCCTACAAAGGTAGAAATCAAGATAAAAATTCACTTTTTCACGATTATTCATATGTGACCTGATCTTTCCCTAGGATTACGTAAAGAAGAAAAATCTTCTTGTTCTTTTGCCTTTAACTAAAGATCTTTAGAACTTTCCCTGCAATTCCTACAGAAACTCTTCTTTTTTTTTTTTCCTGCAGAACATATTTCTAACAGGAAGGAAGAATAAAACTATTTAACCACAGCAGGAAACCTACCTGCTCCAATTTCATTCCCAGCGCTTGGAATAGTATCATCATCTACACAATCTGGTAAGCCTCCCTTCTCTAGTTTTTCTTCAATTTTGCTTATTGTTTTTGCTGAAGAAAAATCTGTGCAATCCCCCAGTGCTGCAACAGCATCAACACTTTGTACGTTCAGGTTTCTTGCTTTTGAACTAAAAAATAAGCAGACCTTGGATTTTAAATGTATAATAATAATTTTAACATCTACAAAAAAAAGTGTATTTGCTATTTTTAAGAGTATGCAAAGTTATTTACCTAATGCAACTTCACTGCTTGCATTCATATGAAAGACACATTGATGGCAATTGCTGTCTTTATGTAAGATTCCTTTACTGTATTCCACAAAACAATTACAGGGTTTTGCATATTATAATATAGACGGCAGAAAAGCCAGTACCATTTTCTACTGAGAAGATTCTGGCATGATCTTCTCATCCAACAACTTCATAACTGTATCAGAGTAAAAGTAAGAAACAGGAACATTCGCTTGGCTCTAGCTAATGTCCTTTATTATACTAAAAAAATCCTTTGCCTTAAATTCTGCTATTTCTCCCTACCCCCAATGTTAACTTAGAGAACTCTGTCCATTCTAGCTATATTCCTACCTTACCACAATTTCTGTATCATTATGCCTGGCCTAGGAAACTTCACTGACCCTGGAAGCAGCATATCACAGTTTTCATAAAATCAAAACACACAGTGACACAGCCGCTACACAGGGTATCTCTTCATCTTTCTTTTATAAAAAGATAAAGTAGTTCCTACAGGATCTGAAGCTTCTAAATTCTTACTCCAGTATATCCTCATCCCAGTGCAGCTGCCAATCTCCTAGCTGCTAACTTTCTCCCACAACTTTGGGTTCAACTTGCATCTGCACAGTTCCACCTCTAATTTCCTGAAGTGGTGCTAGTGTGATAGCCTCCCCTGAACTGCTCAAGAGAGGTCCAGAGGGTCCACAAGTGACTTCCAAGTCCTGAAAGACAACCTCAGCCTGTGTTAATTACATGTTCTGCCTCCTTGCAGCAAATTTTCATCCTGTTTTGGCATTTGTCCATATTCTGTGGCAATTTTAATTTGCTCCCAGGATTTTTTGCATTTCTCTACTTTTTTCTTTTGTCCAGATCTCCATTTCCTGTTTTTACAACCTTGAATTTGCTTTTAACAGAACTGAAGCTTTTCAGCTTGGAACTCCTGAAAGCTGTAGCACTATTACTGACTCTGTCCTGTCCTGTGAGCCCAAGGCTCACCAAAATAAAGGACACACTCAAGAGCCTTATTTCCCATCACAAGTCTGATCACAAATCAGTCTGCACCACCTAAGTATGCTCTCTCAGGTTGATTCAGATTATGTATTTCCCACATGTATGCTCCTTAGGCATCCTTTCACTTGAAGAGTTAAAAGAGTTTAACTGTCAGCCTTGAGAATGCTTGAGCAGAAAGCAACAGTTATATTATTAATCACACATGTTCCCTAATAATTTTTAGTATGCTCTCTGCAAGCAGAGATAGCTACATGGTGGAGCTGATTGAGCAGGACCAAAAGCTTGATACGTTTATTTACACAAGTACATATAAATAAAAAAGCATACATGAATAAAAATAACCTGACAAAAATAGCAACTAAAATATTTTATTACAAACAAAAAGAGATGTATACCTTGAAGTTGTTCTTTTCCCCTTTCTTTCAGAGTATGGTCTGTTCTGAGCCATCAGCATGGAAGCACATTTCTTCATGTTTGCTGCCTACAATTTGTTTCAGAAAGTAGTGATTTTTTTTTTTAATTAGTTAGGAATTACTTTTTTCCCTTTTTTCTAGTGTCTTGTGGGTTATTTTTGTTTGTTTTCTTCATCTATTTAGACTCAAGGATACTTTCAAACTTTCTGAAGAGCAATTTTTCAGTTTTATTTGCACTCATCTTCATCTTGCTACTTTTATGACTATAGGCCCAAATTATAATACATCCAACGGTCATTTGTTTGTGGAAGGTTTTGTACACATACTCATAATAAATTTGGGCATAAGCAAGGCTCTTGGCCATCAAGATGTTAACTACTGAACTGTCACAAGAGTGCATTTCTTTCAGGACTTCATACTTCCATGCCTTCAAAACCATGCTACTTTCATGCATTTTTTATTTTCATCTTACAAACTCCCTGTAGAAGGAAGATCTAACAACATTTTTGTTACTTTCACCCGAACAAATATTCTTCCAAAATTAAGGGGTTTTTATTATAGTCTCATAAATGAAGACAATATTTTGGAAGTTTAGCTCACCTCATAAAAGATTCACTGTAACTGTAATTAGAGACTATTGAGTTTGCTGCTATTCTCAGTCTCCTTTTTCCATTCTATTTCCCTTCCTGTACTCAGTTATTTTGACTACTTGTTTATTATTACACCTAAAAGACAGTAGCACTGCCTTTAGTATTATACTGGTGGGGGAGGAAAGAGGAGAAAGGAAAAAATTAAATTATGTTCTGATATTTTGCTTAATTAATTAAACTTAATTTGATGTTCCAAACACTGAACACTCTGTGAATGCTTTACAGAAGAGGAAACTCAGAACACAAAAATGAAACATAAGTCCACTTAACCACCAGTGACACTGAGAAAGCCTGGTAACACAGTTCCTGTAGCACTGTTTTGAGCATCATTTCCTTTCGGCTTCCTACCCATGTAAGTTCCCAGCGTAGAATAGCCTCAAAACCGAAAGTAGTATGTGGAAATTATACTAGAAGACAAATTAACCAAGATAGTTTTAACTTTGATACCTTAGTGTGTGAATGTGTAAGAGAAGAAACTTGAGGACAGAGTGGATCTCTGCAGAAAAATATTAAAATAATTAAAAATTCACTGAACATGTGTAACTAAATAAACATTTTACAATAAAAATTGACACTCCCCTGCCAGAATGAGGAGAATAACATTTTATATGTCTAGACTAAATATAGCTAAGGTATTTTAACCATAAATTCAGTCTCATTCTCTGCCCTTCCATTCTACCTTATTTGCTATCACCTGGTGAGTCTAGAGTACCTAATGCAGCAGTTCACATAGGTACCACAATCTGAATCTCTTACAATTCTGGTGACTGCTGCTTATCTGCTTATTTGGCTGAAAACCATGCTGCTGAGTAACTGAACTTCAGGTTAAATGATGATTTTTTTAAATCTGCTGGAAAAAAGCAGAAAGTTTTAGCATGCTGTGTACCATTCAAGTCCAGTTTCTTGTCATATATGTCACTTTTTTGCTTTCAGAATGAATTATGGGCATCTGTGCTACTGCACTGAAAGGCTACCTTTTTACTACCCTTTGTAATTTTTTACTTCAATTAAAATGCTGGCTTATAAAAGATTTGGAATAAAATTTACATTTAAGCACATCAAGTCACCTCAATTTTTTCCCCAGCTAATTTGAGCAAATGTTTTGATATTGCCTTTAAAAATTTCACAGACATCCATTCATCAATAAGAATTATCTGCACAAAGCTCCATATTTTATTAAAAAACCCAAACAAACAAACAAAACCAACCCCAAAAAATCCTAACAACACCCCCAGCCAACCAGCAACAAGAAGAAAAAAACACAACTGGAGAAATCATCTGTGTGTGGCTGGCAACAGACTTCAAGAATAGGATGATTAGTTTTTGTCTATTTACCCTATTTTCCACATGCTTTCTTCCTATTGGCTAGCATTAGGAGCATGCAGAAGGTGAGGATTTGCTGCCATAGAAATAGCAGTTTTATGTTATTCTGAAAAATATGAAAATACAATGCTCTCTGTACTCAAGAAAACAATAATGTTCTTTCCATCAATAGACTAATCTGCTCCTATTATAGCTGTTGTCTCAGGGCCTTCTTTAAAAAACAGAAACAAAAACACCCCTCATTGTTCACTAAATTCCTCAAACTTGTTTAACCTTAATGATTTATTTCCACTTCCCCACACATGACAACCCATTTTTAAAACCTCATAATACAGTTCTATAGTTGTGTTGTAAGTGAAATCGATGTGTAAATCCTGAAAAGGTATATAAGTAAGTAGCTAGAGTATTGTGGCAACACTGAAACAGAAGCTAATGGTTAACAATTCCATCTCTGCATGTAAACAGGAGATGCATGTGCATGAGCAAACCCTTTGTGTTTGCTAATCCTATTCAAAGCCTATAGCATGCTTGTCCATGCGCAGAGTTCCCATCGCCATGAGCCTGGCAGTGCTCTGAGGAGTGAAAGTGTAAACAAAAGCTGATGTCAGTGTGGTGTCACTGGAGCTGCTTTGTCTCTATATAACTCAAGTTTCTCTGAAAAAAAGACGCAAAAAAACCTCCAGAACCACCTATTTTTAAATATACACTGATTTTGAGTGACTTATATTTGTTGCCCTTTTTTCACTTTGCTTAATGATTATTTTTTTCTCTAAACCTGTCTTTTTTTCCCCCTTGTACTACATCTTTCTTTGCCTCAGGTTCTCCCTTCTTTCCAGCTGCTTTAATGTTAATTCTCTGTAATGAAATCAGTGGAGATTTCAAATGGATGTTTAAAAAATCTCCGAAATGTTTCCTTTAGATCTATGGTCTATCTGCTTGCACAATTTTGGAAAAAATAAATGGTCTAAATTAAATGTTAAATACTTGGAACTAATCTAATTGAATGGCCTCAATGTTCACTCATGGATAATCAGTGTGCCTAATTCCTAGCGCACATTTCTATTTTTTTCACTACAGTACAGGTTTTCAATTCTTCTGTCACATAAATATCTGCCAGCACACAGATTGAGGTTGGTTTAAGGCGTTTTAATTTATGCAGGTAATTGGTAGATCAGCCACTTCTCTGACATGTAAATTGCCAATATTTGTTTTTAATTCTTCCAGCACTCCCATTTATTTCAAATGCATACCACCAAAGCTATTAACCCGCTCTGTGGGGCTGAATCCTCCAATCACATTACCTCATAAACCAGCTCTATAACTTAACTCCAGTTTGTTCTTAAAAGTCTTCTACAGTTTAAAATCCATCTAACAACATAAAACTAAATCAAGATCCAGAATTTGTTTGCAAAGCATGATGATGCTGATAACACATGGGAGTTTTGGTTTTTTTTCCTCTCTACAACTGAAAAAATTTGCTTTCAAATAGCTCAGGAATTATTTTAACTACAGCAGCAAACATTTGATGGTATAGCCAAGCTTCTATCACAGACTTGCTTTCTATCACAGTCACACTTTTTGTGTACTGAAAAACCCCTTCATGTCCATAAAGAAACCCCCACTTTTTGGTTTCGCTTTTGCTCTGCACAGAAGTAATTATTTCATCATCTCTAGCAGACTTTCATATATACTATTTCATGTTTCCCAACTGCTTTACTTTTGAAACACTTTGTAGTCTTGCTCAGTATCTCTGTTATCCAGATAAGTAGCATCAGAAATTTAGGAACCTACCAGATCAGACCCTTGATAAACTGTGTATTAGTCTATCTTAAATTCACCCACTTCCTGTGCTGCCAATATACAAACTTTTGGACAGCTAAGTAAATAATAATGCCCCTGACCAGCTAAATAAATATAGCTATGTATTCACTCCAGCACTAACGAGTTTTAACTTAACAGGCCAAAACACACCGCTGTACATATGGTCATAAAGGCCAAAGCTGTCGGACTACTGAAGTGTAATGATATTCAAGTTCCAGAGGGTGGCTGTCTGTCTTCGGTTTCTCTCTGCGCTGGGGTGGGGGTGGATTTTTTTTTGTTTGTTTGTATGGGTTTTTTTCATCAAACACTTCCTATCCCAGGAACATTTAGGCCAACTTTAATATAACCAGTATCTATTTATTCACTTTGTCAGCCGAACTGGTTAAAAGCCACCTACTCTGTCTAGTGTTTTGTACTGCGAATAAACCTGTTGCCTTACCTTGCTTTTTTACAGCTATAGGTACTACTTAGCATCCTAGCTAGAACATGTCACGAAAATGAAGACTTTCTTGAAATAACAAGGAATAACATTTACTTAGCATCGATTGTTTCAAATAACAGGAAAAAAATAGACTCCACCAATTCAGTATGCTGCAAAGACAGATTCAATGGGAGCATGACCAAGGGCGCAAGGCAGGGTGTGCAGGATCAGTGTAAATATTCCCCATGAATTATATGCAGCAGTTGTAAAGCACATACCTCTGCTGGTCGTCTTCAGATGACTCAGTCTGCACCGACACTGGTCTAGACAATATCTCCTGTTGGCCTTTCTTTATTTAAAAAAGAAAAAAAGGTCAATTTGGGGGGAATATAATCCATTACAGATTAATTACGTATTTGTAAATCACAGATCACGACGACAGTCCACCACAGAAAAGAGTGGAAACTATAGCCTAGTGTGTAAAATAACTTCTCAAACACAGGAAAAGATAGGGAAACGTTAAAATGCCATTGTTGTACCCCATCATTTATTCCAGCTCCACAATATGCAATTGTCTTTGGTCTGTAAAACTTTGCCCAAGTTAACATCATCTGAGATGCTGTTACCCTCCCTCCTTTTTCTCTGAAATACAGGAAGTAGCAAACGCACAGCAGGTAGAACAATTTTTCAATTTTCCATATTGTATAAGCCTTAGAAAGAAATCTTTATTCTTTTAATATGACTATAATTGGACACTGATATCGCTGTATGTACTTTAGAGAACAATTCAGTCTGAATGTTCAGATAGCTTCTATGCTGCCAAGTTACAATCAGAATGCATAATCCAGAAAAAAAATGCAGTTGTCCTGTTTGGTGTTTTGTTTTTTGGGGAAGGGTGTTTAGTTTGGGACTTTTTTGTTTCATTTTTAACTTAGAGTATTCTTCTTTTGTTGTTAAATGTATACCTGTGCAATCTGGCACGTGGTATATTAATTGTCCTAAGAATATTTGATCTTCTGCTGTATTTGGAGAAGGAAAAACAAACAAACAAAAAGTGCTTTTTTGTTGCTGCTGTTTTTTAAAGGAAAGAGACTAGATGCTATTTTAGCCACTTCATCTGCTTCTGTTCCAATGTCAAGCAGTTAGCCTCAGCTTGTCACAGCTCAAGAGAAGAATACTTTTTCACAGGACATAAAAATGAAGCTTTCGCATACAAAAAGGAAAAGTGCATACAAGTACAGCTTTCCTGAAGACTTAGTAATTTGCTTTTTAAGGCTTATTTATTTGAGTGCATTTATAATTAATATATCTAATATGAGGAACACCTTCTCCAAACTGTTTTGGACATAAACCATACCTCTCCCATTCCCTTTTTTTAATTTGTCCAAATTTTTTATAAAACCTTGACTCTTATCAGGTATACAGCCACACCAGTGTTAAAAGATGACACAGACAAAGACAGGAAATTTTTCTGTTTTAAGAAAGTTTTCTTCTTACTAACCAATTTTTTTTCTATTTATGCTGCTTGTTCTTTGTATTTCTTTCAGCTTGACCAATGTAGATCCTATTTCACTAGAATGTTATTGCAACAGTATCTGGTTTTCAAATACCTGGGGCTTTGTTTTGTTGGGTTTTGGTTTTTTTTTTGTATTTAAGACATAAAACCAGATACTTTTCCTAAACAGCTACATTTTTTTACATGGTTTTACATATGTATCTGCACAAATGCCGTATGCATCTGTGTGGATATCAATCTACTTGATGGACCTATATAAAAATTGGTTTTGGATGTGTTCTTAGTAGAAGTTTACAATCTTGGAGGAAAAAAGAAACCCAAAAGTTTCAGTTGTCATGGTCTAAATAATTTCTTTTGAAACTGGACCCTGCGTACATGTGAATCACAGCTGAATCATATAACAGCCTCCATAATCTACCCACCATTACTTCTTCAGCCTGATGCACCAGTTTTTCTGTTTTTCCTTCTAATTCTGCATTCAGTCGCCTGAAAGAGTAAGAAAGTTTGTCACTGAGGCTTTGAAAGATTTAAAAGAAATAAATGTAAGCATGAGGGTACATATGCAATAAATAAAGTAATAAATGAAAGCATAAGTAAAATTTTACAAACTCCTACAAAGAAAAACCAAAATATACTTGAGTGTATTAACAAAGTTACGTTTCAACAATTTCCTAGGTTTCTGTCAAATCAGTAGTAGTAAATCACCTATATCCATTAAATACTAAGGTTTAGACTACAATTCTGAGAGGTAAAGAGTTTTGGCCACGTCACTGCTTAATACACATTTAACGGCTTAATTTCTTCCATGCTTTCTAACAGTCTTTAAGTATATTCAGCAGCAGGAGTTGCGACAGGAATCATGTACAACAGCACTTCTTGACCACATAATTAAGATGTGTCGCTACACGTATGTACAGGTTAAGGTAAGCTTGTGTTCTTGCACGCTTCACAGCCTTTCATGCAGTGGGAGTCACTGAAGTTGACACATGGCTCCTTGTGCATCCTAAGAACAGGTAACAGTGAGTGCTTTTAGTCACTTTCACTGCATTTGTCACATGCTTTAGGGCATTTAAGCGGTTTTTTTAACATACTTATGCACTTATACGTTCATTATTTAAAAGTAATGTCAGTGTTTTAAATGCTTAAGTCTAGTGTCCAACGCTGCGGGATCGAAGAGAGGCCTAGCACCACTCACAGCCCACCCAGAGGCGCCTGTATGAGGCGGCAGCGTCAGGGAGGCTGCACCGCGGCGGGCACAGTTAAACATTGTTGTGGTACTCTCCTCTCCGCTTCGGCGAAGCTAACTGAGGGGCTGGGTACAGGAGGTTAACTGTAAAACCCGCTAGGGCAGGGAGCGGGACGCGGCGACAGGGCCTGGCCGCCGCCCCCGGCCTCCTCCTTACTTGTACTCCTGCTCCCTGGCCAGCAGGTCGCCGCTCAGCACGCAGGTCCCAGTGGCGGCGGGCGGCATGGGGCCGCCGGGCGGTCTCCGCACCTGCAGCGATAACGGGTTAATGTGCGAAGCCGACACGGTGCGGCCACGCTGCCCAGCTCGTCTGCCCGTGCCCGCCCCGCCGTCTTTACCCCGGGCAGGCCCCCGCCCCGCCGGACACTGCCGCCCGCCGCCATTTTGTTAGCGCCGAGACTGCGGCGTGGCGTCTCCCTCGCCAGGGCAACCGGGAGCGGCCGGAGGTGGTGGCTCGCTTGGTCCCTCCTCCGATCCCCTCTCGCCGCGGCAGTTGCTCCTGGCCAGGCCTCCTCCGGCGCTACTGGGTTCGGGGCAGGGACAGGGCAGTCACGTTTCATCTCTTGCTGGCAGGCGGTGGGAAGCTGCGTCCCCCTTTCCCTCGCAGGGCTTGGTACCGGGGTGACTCCACTGCAGGAGCCCTGTGATAGCGATTGCAGTCTGGGGCACGGGCACGGGACCCTGGGTAGAGCCCCGGGGGTCAGCTGCCTCCTGGGATGGCGCTGGGCTGCTGTGGGTTCAGGTGAGGGGAAGTGATGAGGTCTGAGGAGGCATTACACTTACTGTTGTCATAAACATTTATTACAACTCTTCAGTTAGAGCCTTTTGGCCTGACTACATATTGCCTCACCAACGTCCCTTCCGCGTGTGAAACTTTTAGCTTTTGCAGCATTATGGCAACTGTTCTACCCTATTTACTACTATTTAATGCTGTGGTCTCTCTGTGTTTTCTGTTGCCAGTTTGATTGTTGTCTGTTTTTCACCTTTTCCTCAGGCATGCGTTTGAATATCTTCATTATTTTTGTCCCTCACCCCTGCACTGTTTGATTTTGCTGTGTTTCTCCTTCATCCATCACTTTGCCACTCACCTCATTCGCTCCAGTTTCCATTCCCAAGTTTCTAACAGATGCTGCCTCTCCATGCAACAGCAGCCCCACCATCCTGTGCCTGTATAGGTACCTGGGTAGATAGCAAGAATAATATGGTTCTATATCCTGAGTTCCATGAACTGAATACGATTTTAATGAAGAGATTTGCACATGAGAAATCAGAAGGGCTTAGCTGACTAGAACTAGAACTAGAAGGCCTGTGCGTAGTTGAAGGATTTCTGCAGAAGTATTAGTTGGAAAACACAAGAAATGCTTGGAGGAGATTAGCTTTGAGCACTGAGACATGCAGTGTAATGGGGTAAGTGGAGGTGAAATGAAAGACAGTGCAAATGTGGAAGGCAAAAAATAGAAATACCAAGACAAAAAATGAAAGTGCTTAACAGTAACATTGATACAAAAGTATGGACACAAAGGAGGAAAAGAATGAGCCTATGAAAAAAGTTATGGAGATTTTGAAAAAATTGTCAACCAAGAAGTCAGTCCATTATCATTATTTTTTAATTTATTTTTTTTTTTACTAATAAGAATAGCAAGAGATTAATGGTGGCCTTTCGGAAAGAAGATATGCAGAATTTAACTCCATCATTTATGCTTTTGATTTGAAGAAACAAGAAAGGGCAAGGTTAATAGTAGAAACCAAACATCCAAAGGGAGAAAGACAGATTTTGTTAAGAAGTAAGTTGCAGATTCCGTGAGAAATTAAAGCATCATAACCAAAGCAAGGTTTTAGAAGTTTCTCTAGTGAGGTTTAGTGAGGTTCTGGAGAATTTTAAGAGAAACAGAGGAGCCAAGGAAGGGAAACAACATTGGCAGCATGAAAGCTCCAAGGAGAAACATGCTCTTTCTACACAGCAAATGGGATTTTTCAAAAGAAAAGTACTATATCTTTTTGCAGAACTAAAATATCATCTTAGTAATATTTAATATTTAAAGTTCTTGTCCAATATAGCTATAAGATCATAACACCTTAAAAATGCCAAAAGTATTAGCTGAGGATGTCTGCTAGTTAGATACTGAGGCAACAAAATCATTGGTTGAGATTAGAGAGATTAGAGCCATGGTTTTCAAGCCAGCTTCTGTCTAAGTCTTAATGAACAAAAGAGGGGTTATTTATTATATCATAATTTGTCAAATATGTTAACAAACACAGCAACACAAGAGGATTGTTTAGAGCCCTCTGGGAATAATAACATATATATATATAAGAATTGCAGATTTGAACAATTTTTCTAAGATTCACAATGTGATTTATTTAATAGGATTTATTTCATTGAAATATCAACTGGATTTAGAATTAAACTACCTATATTTGAAATAATATGAAAAGACTAGGATGTTTAGATAAGTATTTTATAGTGAACTTTAAGGTATTTCTCCAGAGATATGGAAAACAGAAATGAGAGATTTTGGTACATTCTTGATCCCTTACTCCATTAAGGTTTTATCACTTCAAAGTTGACCTGATGTGACCTTAACAGTTGTGGTTAATTCTCTAATACATAGTTGGTAACTGGGTAGAGAATAGGCTTATACTGGAGATGGCAACCAATAGCAAGATACATAAGGACCTCAGAAAATTTATCTCAGTATTTATCTGGAGAAAGAAAAAGAGGCATTTGAAGCATAACATTGGTATGGTATAAGATTTAGCCAACATTATTTGTCAGCAGATTCCCATTTTCTATTTAAATAATTTTTTAAAACTTGACCTAAACATGGTGACTGTAAAACCAAAATGTTTTTGTCAGTTTGAAATAAAGCGTACATCAGATTGGATGCAGATTTCAAACAGATTGATGTTTGTGGTCATAATGAGCTGTACTTGGGGCCTGTTGCTTGGAACCTGCATGATTAGAATAGTACATCACCATTCTGTATTTTCCAAGTGTTGCAATTTTCTTTTGGGTTTGTTGTGGTTGTTTTTTGGTGATCGGTTTGGTTTTTTGTCTGGTTTTCTCAGAGTTATAATATCTCAGTATTAAATGGCTCTGACAGAAATGTTAGATTTGAAATTAAATGGTTCACTGCATTGCTGTTGTTGCTCTTCCAGTGAAGGAGGATGCAGATCACAGAAGCTGGTCAGAGTGATTCAGGATAGAAAGGTGTGCACAGCTGGTATGATGTTAGAATAGTTTATTGCAGAAGACTGCTGAGGATCAATATTCAGTGTTTACTTTTGATTAGACCAAAGAACGTGTTATTTGTTACCTGTGACCCTGTTTCTGCAGCCGCAAGTTTTGTGATCTCACTTTCCTCCCCCAATAAGAATACAAAAGCACGATATTTTTATATTAAGTTACAATCTTTATACTTTTAGACACATTTTTTCATAGTACCATCTTACTGGCTTAAAGATTCACTCTGCAGGATTTTCCATGCTTCTGAAAAAGTTGTGATATTTAGTACAAACCTAGAATAGTACCAACAGCCAACATTATAGGAAGGGACAGGATCCCACTGTATATCCCATTACCTGTCAGAAACAGAGAAAAAAATGTGGTTTAGGACAACATTTTCTTCCATAAAAATCATTGCAAATATATCATGCCAAACAGGTAACAGCTGAGACCCTTGCTCAACTCTTCGTGGGCTGGGATTTTTGCTTTTAATTAGACACATTGTAAACAAATAAATAGCATCGTAGCTATTCCTTCACAAATGCTTACGTTTAGTAAAGAATCACTGTAAGGGTTATATATTTGCTTTGGTGCATGGTAGAGCTAAATTTGATTAAACATATATATACATATATATATATATGAGAGCCTTTAGTAAAATATTACCTCTGTTGATTCCACCTCTAGATGAAAAAGTCTTTTATAGGACTTGCTGCTGCCTGCTGTACCTCCATCCTAGAAAGGAGGGATGCTTCACTGAGGCAATATGACACGAAGTGTGTCATTCTTACATGTAAGCTAGTTTATTTGACCCGGACAGTCTGTACTGCTTAGATTATCCTGCTCCAGGTTAAGTGGTCATGGAGGGACTGTTTAACACACATTTACACTTTAGTGTCTGAACTCTGGTACTTTTTTCTGTCAACACTCCTGTTTAGTCACGAGAATCCGGAGCAATCCAAGGAAGGAGATGTGTATTAGTGCACGGGCTGTCTCCATTGCAGCTGTGTGTGACAAACAGTGCTGCCGTATCTCATGGTCCATGTGACATAAGCTGTACCCTTCACACTATGCCTCTTATCACTGTGCTTCACTGTGCAAGGCATGCACAGGGAGCCCCATGCAGAGCAAAAACTACAGCCCGTGCAGGCTGAACCCAGTCATCAGGAAGTAACCCAGAGACAGGCTGACTGCAGCATTCACAGGTGAAGGCAAAGAATGTAAAGCTAGCAGGCAATTTGTTTGTTTGTTTATTTATTCTAAATGTACCAGAAAGGATGCCTAATGTATGCAAAACATATCACTGTTACCTAAGCAACTGTAACAATTACAGCCCCTTCACACTTGAATAGTTTCCCTACCTTAAATTTTTGCTTTGTTTTCCTAGTGCCAATTTCCTGGAGGGGAGAAAGGGAAGAGCAGAACTTTGGAATGAATTGTAGGTGAAATTTAATACTTACCAGCTTTCTGAAAGCTTGGAATTTTTTTGTTCTAAATACTCATTTTAGGTTTTACTCTCAAAGGATACAATTGCTATTTCATATTCTTATTATGTGGAGTGGAAGTAACATCTAATCTTGAATTCACCTACAATCAGACTAAAATACATATTTTTTGTGCAATAATAGGGAAGAACAAAGTACAGCATTTTCAAACAGTAGTGGAGTGGTAGAATCTAGACAATGTGTAGCTATTAAATCAATAATCCAGACATTGAGGGAATTGCCCAGACAGCTGTTGGATTTTTTTCCCTAATCAGTAATAATAATCCAATGGTGTTTGAAATGGCGTGATTGTATATTGGAACCTATTTTTGTGCTGGTATTTTCTCATGTATCTCTAGTGGCTCCCTAAAAGACCAAGTATTATTGATAGCCATGTATTTCTTATGAAAAAGCTGCTAGCTTTTCAGATATATGAAGTTTGAAAAAAACCTTTGGACCTTACTGACAAGTACCCGTAGCTGATTTACCATCAGTATAGCCTTTTAGCTTTTGTTTTCTAGCAGAATGACCCTGGTGGATGTTAGTTGCCTGTGTCAAGTTTTGCATGACAGAATTTGGGGAGGGGCACGGGAACCAAACGTAAAGGTTTTGAGGGGCTCTGCAGCTTGTGGGTGGGCAAGCTGACCTAATAAGTCTCTTCCATCTCCAGGGTCTCCAGTTTAGCTTTCATATGGATTCAAGTGCAATGGAAATGTTTATTCTGTTTCTAATAGCTGTAGACATATACAATACCTAGTTTCCAGGCTAGTCTAAGTTATTTTTTTTTCTATAGCTATAACCAGCATACTTACGCTGTCCAGATTGCTATTTAAAAATGCAAACATTTTTCTTTGTTCTTCTCTGCTTTGCTGTACTATTGGGGCTTACTTATTTCAGTGTCATTCTTCCTAACCTAATCCAAACAATAACCTTGGCTCAACAATTTAAACATATTGAATCCCGAGCAGAGTAGTTTTCCCTAGTAATACTCTGATTACAGCAGCTTTTATGTCTGAACAGGAAAGGACCTTAAACACTAAATCTCATCAGCACTGTAAAAAATAAGTGGTGAGCATCAGTCACATTTTCTTGAAATACCACAAGTCTTTCTTGAGGCCTAATCCTTTAATCTCTGGATTTTGGGCACTTCTGTTCTGATTACTAGAGATCAAAAGGTTTGGCAAATACTCTTCAGACCACTCTTCAAAGTGGCCACTGTAATATTGCCAGGTTGTTATGACAATTGCATGATTTTTCCTTGTAGCAGTAGCTGGTATTTTTGGAAAAGCAGAGAAGTTTGCCAGTGCAACAGTCTGCCACGTGGAAAATTAATAGAAAATGGGCCTCCAATACAGTGGTTCAGAGGATTTCAGAGCATCGCGATGTCAAAGAGAGATATCCTTCAGTGAAGATGCAACTCCCTCCTACTAAGACACATTTTCTAATGGAAGGTACCCTGAAGGAGCTGCTGCAACATACACAAATGCTGTTTTCAGATCTTTTTCCCAAAGATACAAAGTAGTAATTTTAGCGAAACTAGAACTCTTATCCCATTTCTTACCTTTTTTGCATGTCATCCATAGACCAAAATCAGTCCCTTAGACCCTACTACCAGATAGTTTTATCAAATGTTGATTGGTCTGTTCTGGAAGTATACTGTTTTTCCAAAATAATTTCTTTTCCTCATCCTGTTTCAAACACAGGCTAAATAAGTTGAGATGGATCTGACTTCTCCTCCCCAAGTTTCATTTTTCTTATTGCAAACTAGAAATAAAATTGGGCTTAATATTTTCCCTATGTTTGATCACCAGGACTCCTAAAGACTGTGACTTTACAAGTTAGAGCTCTGTCTAAAACAGCACCATCTCACTTAAATTTGAGAGGCAACAAGCTGCTTTTGAGAAGAAATCCCTCTCTCTTCAACAAAGAGGCATGCTGTTGACAGGGCAGATTTGGAAAAAGAATCAATCTTATCACTAAGGTGCAGAGCCCTGCAGTTATAATAGGAGCAAGTGCAAATCTATACATGCTATTCCTGTTCATCACAGCCTTCATTGCTGGCCTGCATTTATTGTTCCTATCCATGTAGTTGTCAGTAAGAAATCTAATCATGTATTTGGAACCCAAAACGCTGGTGCCTGAAGGAGCCAAAGAGACTCTTTTCATGAATATTTTATTTGTATAGGTGTGTTGTCACTTGTATCCAATTCCTCTTCCCTTGGAAGATTATGTTCTGCTACATAGCATAAAATTCATTTAGAAAACACTTTTATATACTGTTGCTTTTGTGGGGCTTGCCACATTGTATATTTGAGCATGCATATGAAGGGTGAATGCAGATGAGTCTCTCAGAAGTACTCTGCTGTGTTGACACCACCACAACAGATCTGGCCTTTACTATCAACTTGCATATTTTTATTAATTTTTTATTCAGTGCAGGGTAAGACATCATGGTACTAAAATATTCAGTGAATATAGTGTGGCATCACCAAGGAAATTAATATTATGTAACAAGCACAAACAAGTTCTAACATTTTAAATGTGTCGATGTTAACGTTCAATGTTAGCCTTAAACTAGAATAACACATCTTTTGGCATTTGCCCTATATTGCTTGATAAAAGAAATGCTAATTCAGTCTATATTGTCAGTTCAGCCCTTGGCTGCCCTGCTAATGCCTATTCTCTGGTAGAAAACTTGTTTCGGTGTAATAAAATGGATTAAAAGTCAATCTACACAGCCATGTGTAAACTGCCAGTATGAACGCACTTGACTTGTTAGTGTGTTAAACTGCATTGGAAAATTATTTGAGCTTAAGAGAGATACAAACTTTTTTGCAAACTGTAGTAAAAGATGTGTAGCTGAGGGAGAAGGTTAGTTTGTTATATTTTGCCTGTTTTCGTAAACAAATGCCAACAGCAGTTGTTATTGTAGAGCCAGCAGAAATTCAGAGGGGTTTTCTTTTTGTTGTTCTACCACACAAAAAAGAGATGTTATTTTAACAATGTTTGATAGCTTTTAAAAATACAAGGCCTCACTTTTAGGCATGCTGAGCCCCAGCAATTGCCTTTAAAGTAGGTTCTTGCTGCAGATGCCCCACAGCACCCTAAGGAGTCCCTCAGATTTGAGATCCAAGTACATTAGGCAACATCTGTGATGTAAGGATAGGCACCAGGAAAAGCAGAGGGACTTCTGTTTTCTGTACATGAACTCAAATTGAAGCAAGTCTTTTGAACACATATATTGAGTGTGTTCATAGACTCTGCAATGGTGTCATCACAGCAATCAGCCTCAGTTACCTTAAAATAAAGCAAGGCTTCTCTAATGGGAATTGTTGGGTAAAATTTGGACATAACTACTGTGGGGTGATCAGGTACAGAGAAACATCCATCTTTTGAAGAAACTGCTTATGGCAAAAATAACCCTGGGCTGAATACTGAGGTAAATTCCAAGAGATTTAAAGGTTTCTGTTGTGTGGTCACAATGTTTTGTATCTCTTAGGGCAGCTAAGGTTTTCCCAAGATTCGTGCCTCAGCAGGTAAGAGTTAACAGATAGCTGAGAAGGCCTTCTGAAAAAAAGAACCCAACAAAACATGTAAGATTTCAAATCCCTGGCAAAACCCAATACATAAATTAAAATATTTTAGTTGCATGTGCAAACAAAGTGGAAAAATGCCTTTGTTTCTGTCCCATCACTCCTTACTGTCCTCTTTCCCAAAGTTGAATCCCTACTTTAATTTAGGTGTTGTATATTGGGTGTTATGGGACAGATCTACAAGTGGCAGGTAAAAGGCTGTGCATTCTTTTAAATTCCTTTTTATTGTGAAATAATTTGTTAGCATTATTAAATGAATATCTGTCTTTAAATGCTCTGAACCTTTGGTTAAGAAGATAGGAGAGAAGAAAGAGTGGCTGATGTTAATTTTGAATGAATCAGCTTTTATGCCGTTGGCTGTCCTGATTAAAAAGAGCAACCCAAAGGCATTTAAGTTCAAAAGCTACATTGTGATTCTTTTCCCTAAAACCTGATCAAAAGAAAAAGATCCATTGGAACAGCTATTTTGTTTGCTTAGAGTTGAACATTCTTCTCCAGTGTTGGTAACTCAGATTTTGCAAGATCATGCCACTGCATAAGAAGCGGAAAGTAGAATGTGGAGATGAAAGCAAGTGTTTGCTATCAAAGAAAAGCTGAATTCTCACTGTAAACAGGTAGTTTGAATAGTGAAGGTATTAATTGTAAAATTTTTGCTGATATTAGTAAATTGAAAAATTTACACTAAAACATTAAGTGTAAAGCTACATTAATACTTTTTTAGGTGAAAAATCAGCATATTAAACAGCTCTGGTTATTAATGTGATTCTGTAGTGCTTCTTTTCATTGTATATTGAGTCTTAGAAGGTACTTAAGTAGAATTAAAACTTAAAATTATGCAGTTCTAGGCTGAGATTGTCATATGCTAATGTCATACCTCCACTCCAGAATGGTGACTTCATTTCTGTGAGGATCACCTGTCTGTCATTTCTTAACCAGGCTGAACTAACAGCTGTATTGCAGATGATATTCTTAGTGCAAACTGAAAGTCCAAAGTGCACTAAAAACCCCACACAAATGATACTGTGCAACATGAAAAGCTGCTGTACTCACTGTAAAAACATTATTTATAGTGGAAGTCATTATCTCTGACATGAATTTTAATGCATTCAGTGACAACAAACACACTGAGACTCTTCTTAGGGACTGTCTTGTTACAAGTAATGTGTGATGCTGGTTATGTGAAGTTGCTGGTGTCTATTAATCAAGCTTTCTCCTTGTTTTAAATATTAGAAGATTAATTAGTTCAATTAGAAGAGAAATACTTTCAATTTGAAATCACATTAAGGAGATACTGAATACAGTAAAATCATCATAATATTTTCTAATAAGCTCTTAGCAGAGGACTATGGGTTTGTGACACTGGTGTCAAATTGACAGGGGTTTGCTCGCAGAATTCCTGTTTTCTGTTCTCTCGTTGTATAACAAATCTGCTGTGGACCTGAGTAACTCACATGTTCTTCTGCTCCATTCACTGGGCTGAGGCACAGTAAAGTAGTGTCTGTCCCATGTGTGGAGGAAATCAGAGAAGGCACTTTCTCTGGCTGATTTGGGAAATGATGCTAGAGATCACATGAACTGAGGAGAAGAAAAATGGATCCCTAAGAAGGGTTGTCAGAGCTTATTTAACCTTGGTGGATGATCTAAAGAAAAGGTCTCTGAAGTCAAACTGGGACAGCAAAGAGAGAGCTGTAAAGAGTCTAGCACATCAACTGTGAAAGAACAATGAGCAGAGTTAGTGGAGGTTTGTCTGATGACTGTCTTTCAAATCAAGCACATGGAAAGATGATGAGAAGAAATCACTTTAACCCGCACACAATCAGAAATTAAGGACTGGAAAAATCTTTGTAACATATTGCTTCTGAAAGAGAAAAGAAGCAGGCAATGGCAGTGAAAAATTATTTTTCTTTGAAGTCCGTACAGCATGAACAGCAATCATGCATCCTTTCCCTGTGCTGTGCTGGCACCATGACTAAGTGCTGGCCTGTAGTAAAGAAATGACCTCCACTAAGGTTGTAGTTTATTTTCCATGCAGCTTTTCCAACTGTGTTGACATTAACTATAAAGCTGCACATAATGTTATTCTGTCCCATGTATAATTGTATTTTCCCTTATGTGGTCAGCTGTCCAATAGGAAATTAAAATAAACTACCTCTTTTCTGGGCCACGTTGAACAGCTATTGGATAAGTGTGTCTGAGCATTCAGTGTTTTATAGAGCAGTGTCCAGGTTTGCATCAGTGGAGTTTTACAAAGCTACCCATGTGACAATGGCAGTTGTTGATCTGAAGGGGCTATGCTGAAGAAAGCACCACTTGTGTAAAGCTGAAAGCACATTTTCCTCAACTTGCAGATTTTTGTAGATCTCATTTGACAGAGTTTTGTTGGAGATTTATTCTAATGTTGGAAGTCTGTTTCAGGAAAGTGGTTAAGATCATATATAGTGCTAAGCATGTGAGCTGTTATCTAACTACATTGCTGAATCAGATTTCTAAATTTGTTTCCTCTCCTTTTGAACGGAAATTGATCCATCTTCTGAAACACTGCTCGTGCTAATCAAAACATATTTATTTTTCCAGAAAGACATGCTAGGTCAGTTAATGTTTGCCTTTAAAGTTTGGTTTCTTCTGGCAGAGGGAACAGTTTAAATATGTCTGGGCTACAATAGAATGAATTTTGTAATGAATATATAAGTGATGGAAGAAGCGTATCAAGCATTTCTGCAAGTAATATGAAGCACCCTATTTTATTGTTTGATCTATGGCTGTGCTATATTGTTTGAGATTAATCAGATTTCTTCTTTTTCTTTAAATCTTTTCCTAATGTTTCAATCCCCCAGAGCATTTATCCTTTAAATTATTAGCATGATATGAAACTGTACTGTCCCTTTCCAAGTTCTTTTAGAATTTACTGTTATAAATGAGTTTAGCTCAATTTTGAGAAAAAAAAAAATTCAAGTTTTTCTATTTTGCCTGTTATTTTTATGGAGAGACTACAATACAGAGACCACCTTTGCAGCTGATGCTGTGTCGTCTGAAGTCTTAGTGTATTGCAGTCATTGACACAGGGTAGACCTGAGCTCGTTAACTCAGCTTTCCACTCATGCTGTGATAACTGTGTCTAGGTGGCTTTAACCTTTTACTCTTAAAATACCTCATTGTTACTGCCTCTGGTTCAGCTCTGTGAGAATGTTAGTCTACAGACAGTTCATGCAACACCAGGCTTTTGTGTTCTAGGTCAACTAGTATTCAGATTCATCACAAAAGCAGACAAAATAAGTGAGAAATTACTCCTTTGGTAGAGGGATTAAAACTTAAGGATGGAACCCGTGTTTTGTCACCTCAGACACTAGAGAGCAAAGGATTATATTGACAGTTTCCCAGGATCCAAAATTATATTTAATCTGTTTACAGAGCTGCATAAGTTATTTGAATGAGAAAGAAGGAAATGAAAGTGGCCATATCTACATCAGCTGGTAGCTGTTCGCAGGAAGCAACAATTACTGTCTAGCCTTCTTTCCCGGAAAAGCCCTGCCAATTGCCTCATGTAAATGCATGGTGCATGGACATGCAGCCTTGCCATCAAAAAAGCACCAGAGAGTAATACAGACTAATACACGAGTATAGGAATTAGAATAATTCCTGCATGAGCACAAGTGAAGGTAATTTCAATTGCAATTGTCAAACCGAGCTAAACTGGCAAGTGAAGTTAATTTCAATTGCAATTGTCAAACCGAGCTAAACTGGCAATTGAAGGAATGTGTATTTTTAATCAGTAGCTGTGCACTTGCAGTGAAGGAGAGACTCAGGAATGGCACACTTGGACAGTATTGCCTCCTTCAAATGCACTCAGACTGTGCAGTACTCTGCCTATTCCCTCTTTGCTTTTTTTGGTCACAGCTCACACATCTGTGAATCATTCAAGGGGAAAGTTTTAGAGATGCTATGTGTCAGGTCAATCCAGGTTCATTCACTGTACAGCCTTAGAAAGCCAGAAACACTGGTGTGTAAACAACGGGGGAGGGGAAGGGAAGGTTTAACAAGACAACCAGGGTTCATCCTTTCTTTCAGTGTTGCATATAATTTGGTTTTCTGGTAACACAGTAAACTGCACTTGTATTTTCTTTAATTCACTTATACAAATACAGCAGCCAATTAATATTCCTGTACTCTGTGTCATGAAGGATGCACAAAGAAAACCTTTGTTATTTTTCTGGTGCTAAAGGAGCTGCTCAAGTTAAACCATATTCCTCCACACAGCAACAGCAACGTAAATGACTGACAGCACTAATTCAATCTAGAATGCTTGATAAATTGAGAGGGGTTGTTTACCTAGTGTATAAAAGAGTCTCTCGGGGATGGGTTTTATTGTGATCTGCATAGTCATCTATCTTCCTATACTATCTGTGCTCATGTTTGTGAGTAAAACATATACAGTAATTTAGCATTCAGATAATCCCACAGCTATAATCCAGACAGATTTAACTCAAATTTCTCCAGGATTTCTATTATCTAGATTTAGCAGTGTGGTGTCGACTGGATATTTTAAATTGCTGCAAATGCTTTTTCCTACAATAAACAACATATTTTGATGTTCTCATAACTGAAGCTGTGGATTCTTCCTGACATTAACCACGTGTAAAAATGTATCTTTGTGAGGACAGTGACTGCACAGCTGGAGCATGGTTTTAATGGATTCCAGCTATTTGACTACATACCACATAAGATCATACAATGTTTATACGAAAATCAATGTAACATATATGAAAATACTGAAGATAATCTGAAGAATGTGCATCTTCACACATCATCTATTTGAAATTGAATTCAACTTTAATTCAACTTCAATTTTAATAATATTTTACTACAGTATATTAGACAATAAATATAGAGCCTGGCTCTCTGACAGCATTTTTCATAAGTAGATCACAGTTTTTGTTGTTTTCGGTTTCCTCAGACAGAACTTCTAGCATTCCTTGCTCAGCAGTTTTGCAGAAAAGAGGCAGTCCAGGGGGAGAGAGAGCATCATTATGCACATGAAATGAAGGGATATTGAGTTCAAATGCACTGGGTGCTTTTCACAGCAGACCACCCTTTGTCATATGTTCCTCTGATTAATTGCAAATGTACTCAAGGGAGCTAAGCAGACACTGAAGAGAGGAGAGGGTTCAAGTATTCTTGCACGAAAAATGCCGGCCCTCCTACACTCACTAGCATTGGTGGAGCTGCAGGAGAAAGAATGCTTATGTGGGAGATTTTTAGGAGGGAACTGTACTGTGGGGAAAACTGTAAAGCTGCTTCTTTCACCCGAGCAGCTTGAAAGAGAGTGTCTGAATTGGGAGAACTGCAGAGCAGGGCAGGACTGTTCTCTGCCTAGTAATTGTGTTGCAAATGCACCAAGCACATTATTCACCCTCAGGTCAGATCTTCTGGGAAAAGGCTTGTGCACCCTTGGCACAATAATTTTATTCTAAGATTATGTCACCCATAAGTGTCTGAGAAATTCAAAATAGGCAAACCATTTGGAAATGTTTGGAAAACAAACTATTTGGAACCATTTGTGGGAGCTGGGATGCCTTGTGTCACATTTTTGCTCTCTGAAGTGTAGGATTCAGATGACAGTTGACTAGGTGAATTCATGTATGCTGCCCATGAAATCATTGTGCTGTGTTCCAGATACCTTCTCTGACTGCACAATATCACCAGCCCAAATAACTGTAAAAATCTTGAGAAGTTTTCAGTATGAAGAAAGAGGGAGGATGCTGCATCTGTGTGGTGGTACTTCTGGTTTCATACTTGCTCTGAGTTATTCTTTGCAATACTATTGCAATTGGGTTTCAGAAGCAGCAGCGCTTATGTACTTGCAACTGAAAAGAAAGGGAATCAGAACATTCACTCACCTCGCTCTGATACCCCTGCAAAAGCAGTGGGCCTGCTCCTGTCACACTAAAAGCCTCCACTTCTGGTGCAAGAAATTATATTTATGCTGGAATATCTATCAATATCCAAGTTTCATCCTCAGTAACTTAGAGCTATGAAACTGTAATGCCAACGAGATGGAAAAGCAATCTGATAGCTCTTAAACTGCTCTTTCCTCCAGACGGTGCCTGGGGCACCAGCTGTTGTAGCTGGGAGTTTTCAATCCACAGTTCTCTTCTTTCTTAAAAGGATTTCCTTAGACTCCTAAAAAGTGATATCAAACCACCACAGATGAGCAGAAGAGTTTAAACAGGACCTGACATAACTATGTCTTAGCTGCATCTTTATTTGAAGAGAAGTAGAAATCAATTTGAAGTTTGACAGTCAGTGTCTGAGGAAGTTGCAAATGCACCCACAGGCATTCTCAATGCTGCACATAGCTGCTCAACTCACAAGCTGGAGTCTGATTGCCTGGGGTTTTTTTTCTTGCTTTTTCCCCCCCCATCTTATTATATCCTGACCTCTCATTCGGTAATTAAATCATGCTGAGGACATTTTTCCTCACTGCTTTTGGATTTTCACTTACTAATGCAAATGCATCTCAAAATACCATCTTCCCAGTTATTAAATCCAGGGCTTGGTGTTACATACTGGGCTTAGTTGAAGTATCAAACCAGCAAAAAAAGACCAAGAAACAAAAAAGGATGTAAACCATGTAAATATTGACAGATTGTTTTTTTATGACTAAGCTATGATTATTCTTTGTTAAGTTGTCTAGGTTTCAGAAAAGAAGGGAGGAAATTTGAAAAGCAGAGTAGTAGTTTCTTACAGCAGGCAACTGTGTGCTGTGATGTAGAATTTTCTGTTCAAGAAATCCCTCAAAATGAAAAAAGTTCTGAACAAAAACCATCAAAGTATCTCACAGCAAGGCAAGTCTGGTGTGTTTAAAAGTAACACCAGTGCGTTTTCTGTCTGTATCTGTAACATGAGATTAAATACACAGTGGATAAGGTTAAAACCATAATTTTTTCTAACCACCTACCAGGCACTTATGGAGTGTATTGTTTCCTTTTTGACAGTTAAATTACTAGTAATAAAGCTCTGTATCTTTCCCATGATGGTGTTTGTCCTCTAACATGGTTGTGCAACTGCATCATCTGCCATAAACTGCACCAGTATAAGGACGGCAGAATCTGGGCCTGTAGCATTTAGTTAACCATTCTGTGTGCCATTAGCAGAGCTGGTACCTTTCTGCCCTCTCCCCTACCTCAGTGCTGAAGGAATAAAGCAACTCAAACTAGTTAATTGCTGCAATTCTGAAAACAGATTTTCTGTGCAAGAAGTTGCCATATGCACAATCATCCTTTTCCTCTTTGAGTAGCAAACAGCCAGAAGGTACTGAGCCCCCTCTCAGCACTGCAGAAGGAAGAATCTCAGTCATGGCTTTGGTAGCTGTGCCCTGCTGTTTTTTTAACCCATTGAGGTATTTTCTAAAGATGCTCTTATTCCCTTGTGCTTGGCTGGTGTTATGGTGACTATTAGTGAATATATCAAGTTACTGGTATGGGAGTAGCCCTGCCAGGAAGCCAGAGGGCATGTTCAGTGCAAACTGTTTTTAGAAGCCTAAATAGGCACAGCTCTGAGTTGGGTGCCTGCTATGTTAATAGAAGGACTAAATGTTACTTCTCCTGCCCCCCGAACTTGGAAAGAACATGGCCTGTATTTGAAAAAAGCCTTACTCCTGGGTTGATGTAATATTTGGCTACTTGGCACTTAAAGCGTTGTGTAAAGAACAGTTTTCTTAAACTGGGATCAGACAGTTGGTTTTTTGAGTTTGGGATCTGCCAGCATTCAGGGGGAGGACTTCTTCAAAACAGGAAGGGGAGAAATTTAGAAAGGAAGCAAACAAACAAACAAATAATTGCCTGCCCTCCCCAACATGGGAAATTTTAATGAACAGAATGTGATCAACTAATTCTGTAAGTTAAAGTGAAAATAAAAAGCAAAGGAAAAGCTGCCCCTGCTTCCTTTCTTCCTGATGTTGAAAGAGATCTGTTCTTTGATTCGTGAAGGAAGGAAAATGATCTGCCTCAGGAAAATCAAGTTGGGAAGGTAACCTACTGATTTATTTATTTTAGTCTTCTTGTGGTGGTATAAAACATCCAGCTGCAAAGTGCAGTGGTTTGTAAACTGAGCTGCTCCACTACAGGTTATTCAGATTAAAACTGCTGGAAAATTCTGAGCACCATCCCAAACAGTAAAGTCCAGCATTTTATCAATTATAATACTCCTGCCCTCAGATGACATCAGTTGTAAGATAGCAGCTTTTATCCAAATCTCCATGAGTTCACACATAATAATACACCAATTATGTCTTAGGTTCCGTTCAGAATAGGAGAGGACATCACATGTTCTCTCGTACTGAGGTTTATACCTTGGTCTGTTTTGCTTTTGAATTGTTAGGGGAATTTTAGAAGCCTTATAGTATGGGAGTGGCTGTTTCTTGGCTGTATGTGGTATTGATTTGTAAGAGCAGTGACAGTGTAACTGTTCAACTAATTGAGACATTGATAAAGCTTTTTGATAAAGGATGCCATTCTTCTTCTATTTCAGCTGATTTGCCATTGTGTTTTTTGCTAGGTTAACCATTGTCCTGGGTTCAGCAGTAGCAGTCATTTTTCTCCTTCTTAGTGGCTGGTGCAGCACTGTGTTTCTAACTTTCAG